>CANSNZ010000986.1:717500-850000 GCA_947646795.1 Beta lomatogona
TAGGCTATGCCACTAGCATCTTCATCAAAATGCACTTACTCACTTTGGAACTTCAATGAGGGATGACATATTGACACATTTTTTGATACTTTTAAGAAATGTCTCTGTGGTTGATGTGATAGTGCTGAGTTTGAGGCAAGTTGGAATTATATCATAGAGAAGTATGGGTTGATAATAGACAAGTGATTTTTTCATTTGTATGTGTCGAAAGATAAGTGGTCCACAAGAATGAGCAAGGACTTCTTCTCAGCTGGAATTTTGTGGTATGTTCCACATCACTGTTTTATGGTGGAGACAAAATGAAACCAACGATGAGTTTGTGGATTCGATATATGTCCCTAAGTCTTATTTACCTATGGCAGGCATGCTGAGACATGCTAGTCAAATTTACACAGCTACAATGTTTAGGGATTTAATTTTGAGCAAGAATTTGGGTATTCTTTGGGCACTATTTGTGAACTGTTGACTATGGATGATACAATATTAGTGTATACGGTTTTGCCTCAGAAGCATCCGCAAAGGGCACACCAAGTCACTTTTGATAATTTCAACAAGTTTGTTAGTTGTTCATGTAGGAATTTTAAGGAAGGGGATGTTTTGTTATCATTGCCTTAAGGTGCTTCACATGCACTCGGTTAGTGAGATACCTTCAGCTTATATTTTAAGGCGATGGACGAAGTTTGCCAAAACAGAAGTTTGGGACCATTTGAAGCAACAGCAAGTGAACATATGGCATTGTTAAAGAAAGATTGCCTTCCTTGGGGATTTCAAATGTGTAGGGTGTATAATAATCTCATCATAAGAAGTCATGATAATGAAGAGGCAAGGAAGATTATGGAGAACGGTAATATGCGTGATCTTGCTGATGTGGAGGTTATGTTTGCTAACATTAACTTAGCTGATTCAGAATCAGGTGTTGGAGAGTCAACTGCATTAGATTCTTCTACCATTAGTGTTTTTATCCTCCTTGAGTTTAAAAATAAGGCAGAAGTTTGAGGCCGAAAAGTGGAATTGAGATGTGCATGAGCAGGCAAAGGTCGTGGGAAAATGTTGAAACTGTTTCGAATGCTGCAAAGGAGTTTGGTTCTTACACACCTCCTGCAAGATTATTTTCACTTGCTTACAATGGATAAAAGGGGTGATTAATAGGTTTTAAGTGGTGATTAATAGGATTAAAGTAGTGACCAATAGGATCATAATGGTTTTTAAATAATATATTTTTGTTTTGACACGTATTGTTTTTTTTTTTTTTGGTGTAAAGAAGTTTTCCTTCATTAGAATTGAATAATATTTGACATTAGTTTTGATTGTCACACCAAGTCACTTAGACTGATATTTTTTAAAAAAGTTTAATATATTAACTTACATTCACATGTGCAAAAAATATCCATAGTATCAAATGGTAGTGTATTCTGGTGACAAATAAGTTGGTAACCATTTAACATAAAATGGGTACTAACAGACTTATAGTGGTTGATCACAAAAGAGAATATTGGCATATATTTTTTTTTTTTGGTGTTCATTAATTGAATAATATTCATGAAATAGAATGAGACGACTTGAAATAGTTAGTTTTGAAAGACTTGAAATGCATTCATAAAGAAAATAAGTTTCCAAAGACTTCCATAGTTGGTTAATAATTAACATAAACTGGTGACTTATAGGCTTATAGTGGTCAAAATTAAGAATATTGTATTTTTTTTCTAGAATCACTTAATTGAAATATACTCAAAATATAGAATAAGACTTGAAATGGTAAGTTTTGAAAGTCTTGAAATCCATCCAAAGCAAATAGAATATATTTTCAGAAACTTCTATATATTGGGTCACTAAGTAACATAAATTGGTGACTAATAGGCATATAGTGGTCACAAAATAGAACATTGACTACTAGGTCTAGAGTTTTATATTTACATAAGTCGTTCCCATTTCAAAATATAATCTAATAGATTGGAAAATGTTGCTTCAACATTTGTACAAAAAACCATATGGTCACAACATTGTATCTTGCTTTCCTTCAAAATATAACATTTTCCAAAAATGTTCACATCTTCGCTTTCTTTTAATTATTCTTCTGGTGGGAGAGGTTTGTTATGGTTGTAGAGGTATTTCTGTTGTTGTTCAGCTACGTTTTGGTGCCTCTTTGATCATCTAACAAATACTTGTGGAATAGTGGTTTTGGGTTTTTTGGGTTACTTTGATTGTTGCTTTAATTAAGGTATACCAAGGTAAATGATGGCATGTCTGCAGCTATTTGTTTGGTTGTTAGTAGGAGCTTCTCAATGTTATCAATCTGTCTAAGAACTTCAGGGTTCTCGAACAGTTGAGTCAGTGTAGGTGACCCGTCTTGTGGAAAATTTTCCTTTCTTTGTTTCAGCTTCTCCAACCTTTGTGTATGCACGCTATAGTAAACCTTTAGGTCGCGTCTCAATGTTAGGCGAGCTTGACCAATAGGTTGTGAAAAATCCAAGTATCATCATTGCAATACAACTTTGCAAGTTTGTGAGCCAATAAATAAGATTTAATACATTCAATTATTCGAACATTGTTCCTTAGCTCAATGAAATTAGCGCTATGATATCAAATCAACCTACTATATCTAATATACACTCACAACCATACTATGACAATTATTTTTAATTAACCTGGTGGCTAAAGTAACTAAACTGGTGACCAAAATAATTAAACAGGCAACAAAAGGAATTTAAACTGGTTTTTCTATATTTTACTTGTTAGTTAATGAATTTCATAAACTAGTGGTCAATTCTTATAATAATAAATCTCTAGCGTAAAAAAAGAAGTCAATACTTACATCTCTCACAGTTTGTACAATTTCTTCGTCAGTCATCGTGCCTTTGGGAAGCTTGATTATTACTCTCTCTGAAGAATTTATGATAACTATTGGTTGTTTTGTTGGCATCGTGATTATATGCGTTTCATCATGATGCATTGGAGGACCTGGATTTCTATTTCCATGCTCATTTTGGAACATGTTCCGCAGATTGGGAACATTGTTGTATCCCATTCACCCATACTAAAGCAGTCTCCTTTACTATTCTTTGATGTGTCCTCTTCCAACACATGCTCACAAATTATTTCGTATTAGTGGAAGTGTTTGTGGTGGTTATAGTCCCTTCCAAAGTAAACGGTGGAAGTAAACAAGTTATAGTACAATGATGCATCCACCTACGCTATTTGATCCTTTTGTGTTGTAACTTGTTACAACTTTGTCCAAACTCTCCAACACATATCTGCTCCAATTCAAGTGTGGAATTTGTAGGGGATCTGGAAGCACTTTTGTTTTAATCATGTCTATATGTTTGTGTGTTGTAGGAGTGAGAAATGTCGAGAGAGCATACATAGCATAATAGCTTTTGAATTTGCGACCTCCATCCAATAGTTTTGCAATCTCTTCAACCAGGTCGGATGCCTTTATTTCTGCGATGTCTGTACATACCAATACTTCATGCCACTTCTTTTGTGCCCAAGCATCTGGGTTATCTCTTTTGGAAAGGGAGTTCTAGACAACATGATCTTACTTTTGGCAAAAGAAAGATGTCATGGACATCATATTCTGTTGCATTGGATCCCCTAGCTGCTCATTTGTAAACTAGTTGATGCACCCATAGTACTACTACACAAGCCAGTCTACCATCCCTTGATCGATAATATGCATGCATTTTGAGTTCAAGCAATCCTCCAAATTCCATATATTCCACATGTACTATTTGCTCTACAGTGTGTTGCTCATTCAACTTAAAGGGTCCACTAGGGGAACAATATGTTGAAATCAGAATTTGTTTAGCCCTATAAAAGAAATCAAAACAATAACAAACATTACAATTAGAGTAATCACTAGAAAATTAAACCAGTCATTTACTGAGATTAAGTGGGTACTAATTGACCAATAATGGCAACAGAATGACTTAATGTAGTGATAACCCTATTTAGTCTTGATATTTTTCAAATTTCTACTTTCATTGTTCTATATTATTATATCTAAAACTTTTAGAATTGGATAACATACACTAAAACATAATGTAAACATTAAAGTTGAAAATGCCATAAGTGGTGACCAATAGAATTAAACTAGTTACTAAATGACATAAAATGACCACTAAATATTCAAAGCAGCGCATAAGTGTTTCCACATTTGTTTTTTTAGTATTCTATAATATTGTATTATAAAACAAAAATTAAATTCTTATGCAAAGGAGACAATAAATTTAAACCTAGGTTTACGACTTTTTTTCAGAGAACCATCTTGGTCATTCTCAATCACATGTTGCTTGCCTCTTTTCCCTCCCTTTCCATGAGGTGATTGTGGTGAATTCTTTGGAGAAGCACCTTGTTCATCGTTTTTCGTAGGTTGCTTTATATCATCATCTTCATGATCCCTAACCAAATAATCCCTTCAAATCAAAGCTCCAAAAATAACTTTCAAACCTTCCAATACCCAAAACCACAAAAGCTTGTGTGCAAGTCTCAATAAAATAAAATAAAAATCAATGTCGGGCAACGATAAAAGAAAGAAAGAAATTAAAACTGCAAAACAAAACACACAAAGAAAATGCAAAAGCAAAAAGAAAAAGCCAAAGGCAAAAAGTGAAGCTAGGGGGCTTGCACACAAGTTCTACCCCTCATATCAAACCCCTGGATCCATCAAAACCTTCAAACCTATAAAACTCATATCCCTTACCTTAAAATTGAATAAAATGAAGCCATAATCCTTACCTTCGCCTATCCAATTAAACCTTCATTTAAACCTTAAACCTTTTCAAACCTTTTATATCAATCTCAACTCCTGCTCTAAGGTATGTACAAGCCTGCTAGGTTGAAACCCCGAAAGGGCAACCTAGGCACAAGTTAGGGCACAAAACAAAGCAGATTAAACACTACGAATGGCATAAGTCCACAAGGATACGTGAAAATTCTCATCTCGAGGTCCGACCGCTTCAATAAAATAAATTAATCAAGGTCTAATGATTTGACTTTCTAGAATTCAGAAGCATACTCTTTCCTGACATAGACTCGAGTCTGAACCTAGCCACGTCAAAGCTTTTTTTCACCAACATTTTTTTTAGTATCAAATTAAACGTTTTATTTTTCAATCCAAACTGTCCTTGTCCTTGTAGGAATCTTCGATAATTCAATGGTCACTATCAATATCTGACTTTGCCTACATTAACTCCCAAGTGAAGAAACTTCGAATGTTCCTCTGAATGCTCAGTTTAAGACAAGTAGCTTCTAATCTAGGCTCAGAGTGCCAAATTCAAGACAAGCTTTCCCAAAGCAGGGGGTTCCTATATATATGGTAATTCCTACAAATCAAACTCCCAAAGTGTTGTAATATGCAAACCACACTTTTGGACCCCGATTCTTATCAAAATAGTTCGAAAATTAACCTATCTCCTTCTATCAATCTAGAGCTCCTAGCTTAGCAAAACCCTGACCTTGCATATCTTTCTTAGCTTTGCATAACCCCGATCTTGCATAATGTCTCATGCATCCTTAGAGAGTCTAAGTTTGCATCATTGCACCATTATGTGCATTATCATCTGAGTTGTTTGCACCTATCTGCTAACATCTTTTCCTGTAGGTAATCAAAATGCTTGAAGTTATCGTCTTGCAGAAAAACTTTGTTTTGCAGGTAATTCTAGACTGCAAAGTGTTTAGAATTGATCTTCGTCCCGACGCATACTACTTTGACTTTTGGTTTCACGAACCTTAGTCAAAGTGGGGGCTTCTGTAGACACAAAATTGTGTCTCCCCTGTTGAGCACCTAATGATAAATCATATCGTTGTTCTAATTGGTGCGGTCCAGAGGAAGAGCGATCTAAAAAGCTAAGCCTAAAATCGTTTTACAAACATAATGTCTATTTATTTGTTTAAAATGACTCCGAGCCCACTTTTAAGAACCCAATTAATCATTCATGATGATTAATTGTATTTTCAAGTCCACTTTCATAAAGCGAAATTAATTATTCCTGATAATTAATTGTATTTTAATAGATATAAATTATTATTGATAATTTAATAAATATTTTCCAAATCCAAATATATTATGAGAATTAGATTTTTATTCCTAAATATAATTGATTTCGGACTTAAAAGATAATATTTCATCAAAGATAAAGAAAATCTTTTGATTTCAGAAAATTGCTCGGATCTGCGTCGCATCACGCGCACTAGGATGCGCGTGTAACATCGAAACAATCAGCAAAACAAAGAGACGTGAAAGTATCCTCATTGACGCAAAGGCGCATGGCCTAAGCGCGGGATGCACTAGTAAATTATACCTTTGTCGCTTGGGCCTTGCGCAAGATGTGTTTTATCTTCCCGCACATGAAAATTTTCTCAAACACATCTTCAAATACTTCAAACACATTCAAATATACTCAAACTTGATCGATTTACATTCAAACTCTGTTAAAGCTTCAAGATTGCTCCTCCTGCAGATCGTTACACAAGACCCATGCGGTAAAGGTATAATTCCTGACGGTCAATTCCGATTAATTCCTTATTTTACTAACAATCTATTTGTCATAATGTAGATCATTAAAGGAATTACCGCTCTCTTGTACGTTGTTTTCTAATCTCTCCTTTTTACGTTTCTGTATATTTCTATACATTATTATTCATATGCACGCCTTCATGCTTTATCGCTTTCATCACCTCACATATTTATTCTAGCTAATCAAAGATTTAAATAGATGTTTTAATGCTAAATTTATATAATTTAGACAATTGGATTAGGTTTCCTATCATTTGATTATATAATGACATGTCACCAAAAATTAGTTTTGTGTGTTTAACAAACCGACATAGATTAACTTTTTACATTTCATGGACATATTACATAGTTATTTATTTGCATAACACTGGACATGAATCGTATTAAGCAGAGGCCTGTAATGGGCGAATTTGATTCTTGATCATATTCGTACCCTCACCCCCGAACTCAATCTTTGGTTCATTGACCAATTATGGAGTCATGACGGGGAAATCTACATTGGATAAGTTACTAAGTTATCCCTATGGTTTCCTAATATCAAATTAAATTTATGAGTCTTCCTTTAAAGACTTGTTATTAGCTACTTCTTTTTTGCAAAACAAAAACCTGTACAATGAGGTAGTCAAATATGCGCTCATCCCACATATACAATAAAAACACGCCTACAATGCCTCTAAATTCAAAATGCTTGTTTGTGATCTTATAAATCGTAATAAAACCTGGAATGTTCAAAATCTTTCTTTTCTGCTCCCTGCTCATATTTGCGCAGATATATCAAAAATCTTTATCCCATCCTATCTTATTTCAGAAAAACTATTCTAGGTCCTTTTGGGCGATGGAGACTACTCTATTAAATCGGGTGCTTTGTTAGCACAAAATATTGATCCTACCTCTGACTTTAAAGTTGATTAACATTGGATTTGGAAAGCTGATATTCCTCTAAAAGTTCGTAACTTTCTTTTGAAAGCATGTAATGATGGTCTCCCCACTATGGATAGATTAGAGCAATCTAAGTTATATACCCTTCACCAATCGGTGTTCTGTCAACACTGCAAAGAAACAACTACTCATATGTTTTTCAAGTGTCCATTCACTATCGATATTCTCCTAAATCTAAAAGACAGGCATAACTGGCCAATGATTCCTCATGGGACTAGCTTTTGTTCCTTCAAAGAAAATCTTAGTTTCTGCTACAAGACCCTGCTTCTTAATCAAACTTCCAAACCTGCGGTTGCATGGGTGGTTCATTGATTCGGTCACATTAAGATCATATTTAATGATAGATACTGCTTTTTGCAAACGCGTTAGTGAACTTATCTATAATTATTTCCTAGAATGATCCATCTCCTCTAAATGGAGAATATTATTAATTCTTCTGCGTCTTCTTCTGCTTCTCTTCCTGAGCCCATAAGTATAGGAATGGCATTGATTTGGTCTCCTCCCAGGATAAATTGGTTCCAAGTGACTTTTAATGGGTCTAACCTTATTAATGGGAAGTCAACCTTTGGATTTGTTATCATAATTCATAAGGGAGAGGTGGTTTGTAGTTGGTGCAATTAAGTCCCTCAACTCTCTTGTTCAATCATCCAAGTCGAAGCGTGGGGCTTAAGAGAAGGTCTCAAAGCGGTAGATTTTTTAACATTGAAAATGTTATTATTGAGGGTGATAACCTTTCAGTTATCAATGCCATCTCCAATATTTGGAAACCTCCATGGATTATTATCTCTTAAAATTGTTGATGTAGGTTTTGAGTCGAGAAACTTCAACACCATCAAATTATCTCACTTTACGGGAAGCAAATCAAGTGACGGATTACATGACGCATAAGTCCATGACTCCCCCAAATTTACTCTATTATTTTCCTCCTTTCCCGTGGATTTTTCTCTCATGATCCGAAAGGATGTTTTAGGATGTAGTTTTTTTTCTTTCCTTATAAAAAAATGTGTTTATGTTGCAGCCACATCAGCACTGCTGCCCACTCCTTCCTACTAACCCGTTAAGTTTAGACCCAAAAACAATGCCTTCATCTAGAAAGGTTTGTGTTAGTTAACAACTGTTAAGGAACATGACCAACAATCAGTAATTGAAATAACCTTTGTAACTTTGTTTTACCCATGTGCGGATGATTGTAGTTGCTCCCACCCTTTATCTTAAGGATTTCAATCATTATAAGCATTAGCTGCAACCTTGTGTGTAGTTTATGATTCTTAGGTCATAACACGACGCTTCCAAGAAAAGCAATAAGTATGATGACTGTCCTATAAAGAAGCTTCCTAACATTGTAGGCTTCCTCAACATTTTGAATTAGCTCATGTGTCGAGGAATTTTTGGTGTTGAACTAGCTGTATTACTCAAGAAAACCCCAAGACCAGCACATTAAGGTCAGGGAATCGTGCTAGTTGACACACAAGATGCATATCAAAATCATTTGTACTTACAGCTTCTAGGATATGATATGTGGGCTGACAGTACTTGTTGTATCCAAATAGTTTTACACAAATTTTCTAGGCACTTTTCTCTACTGGCTAGCAACAACTTGTTGATAATCATGTCTCTAATGACTTCCTTTGTGATGATTTGCTTGCCATTTATCTCGAATATGCCATGTCTATGTTTTTACTCTATCTCTGTGTTGGAAGTGTGTCAACAAATCAAAAAATTCCTATTTTTCCATCCCAAGTGAGGTCCTTATTTTCTTCAAACCATAGTCTGCCAATGGCTCCCATGAACATGACCTTGGCCATGAAACTATTGGATTGACATGTCCTCTTCATCTAACAAGAGATAGTTACTTTGAGTGAACGTACTTATAGAAAACCACTTATCATCAATGTGTAACATATTTTATAGAATTTCAAAAATTGTTCCCTATATGACTATGTAGTCTTTTAATTTTATGCGCAATTGTGACCTTGAGTTAAATGGAATTTGTGTGGGATCTTAGAGCATCAATAATCATGGGCTCGAACTTCCGCATCTCACTCTTATCTCTTTTAAAATGGGGAACCTATGATTGTGGACCATTACCATAAAATATGGAACCCCTTAACAAAAGAATGGTTCCGATTTCAACTTTCAAATAAATGTCAACATGTGGCTACTTTTCATTGGTAAGGTATGGGAAAGTAGAGATAGCGCCATCTTTGAGAACTTAGGGTTTTCTTCTTCCATGGTGAGTCTCACAGTTACGTATGGTCCAACCTACTAACTTTTGTAGCTAATCATGGGAAGAAAGAAGAAAGTTCAGACACCTAATTCTCCAGTAACTAGACAAGCGCAACTTTTAATAGAAAAGCATGGAACTTTGATCTCCAAAGTTTCTGGAAGTGAAACACCAGTTAATGCTCCGATAACCACACTAGAACAAGTTGATTCAAGTAGGCAAGATGCAATAGCTGTTTTGCAACAACTATTTGAACAAAATCGCATTGCGCAATGTCAAAGTGCGATGATACACAAGGTAAATGCAACTAGCAAGGAGGTTCCACGTGTTCTTACTCCAGAGGTAGAAACAAGTTCAGTCATCAATGGTCCCGTGTTTCAAGATAAAAGGGGAGCACCACGTCAATTAGAAGAGCCAACAAAAGAGGTTTTCGCTCAGGCCATTCAACATAATGCTAAGACGACCTTGTCTGCGGTGGCTACAAAGAAGAAACTTATTGCGAAGGGTATGTCTCTGAAATTTATAGCCCCTAGTATTCAAAATGGTAGAAATGTTGCTAAAATTGATAAGATAGAAGTGGAAAAGTTAGTTATCTGATATCTAGGCTAATGCTGTTGTGTTGTATATTGTGGGTCAAACTCCTACAATAGGTGCTATAATTAGATTTATTAATATGGAATGGAATCATGTTAATAAACCTAAAGTGTTTTTACATGAAGATGGCTATTTATTGATAAAGTTTGATTCTTTGGAGGATAGGAATGAGATTTTATATGCTGGGCCTTATACACTTAATAGCAGACCTATAATAGTGAAAGCTTGGACACCCAAGTTTAATTTTCATGAAGAAATAATGAGAGTTGTGCCACTATGGGTTAGATTCCCAAATTTACCTTTGAATTGTAGGGGCCCTGAAACTCTGGGTAGCATTAGCCGTATGATTGGAGTACCAAAGTTCGTTGATAAATGCACCACTGGGCAAATGAGAGTTTCTTTTGCACGCCTACTCATTGAAGTACATGTGACTAAACCTGTGCCTAGGACAATCCACATTGAAGATTACAATGGTAATGTTATTGAACAGAAAGTTCAGTATGATTGGGTGCCTTCATTTTATCAGAAATGCCAAACAGCAAGGCATGATTGTGGTAAAAAGAATGACAGACAACTTGCTAGAAATGATACTAAAGTGGCTCGGAAATGGGTTCCTGATAAGAGGTTTTTAGTGTGTCGTTAAGGCACCAAAAACTGCTTTTCAAACAATATTTATAAATCCTAACAAGCAATTACTAAGAATGTAGTAAAGGCAAGTCAAGGGTCGATCCACAGGGAATATGGGATTAATTAAAGTCTATCAAGTCTAAATTACTTAATTGAAGGGTTTTGGGGGGTTTAAAATGATTTAGTATCAACTAATGACTAACTACTATCAAAGTACTAGCAAGTAATATGAGATGAAAATATGAATAAGGAAGACACTGGAGTTAAGATTACTAGTATGGATCAAAGTGGACAACGATTATTAATGCAATTGTGATTCAAAGGCAACGATTACGCAAGGTTTAGTTTTCCTCTAAAATACTCGAGTCCTCTCTCGAATGGTCCTCGAGAATGATCGTTTAATCAATCAACTAAATCCTCTCTCGAATGGTCTTTAGTCAATTAATTAAGAGATCCAATGAATTTGGAAAACCCCTAATGTAGGATCCCCTTAATTTCTATCCAATATCTTGCCCTAGAAATTAAGTTGATTCATGGGGATGATAAAAGAGTTCATAATTCAATTAAGAACATTTGAAATCAAAATACCAAAGCACAAATGTGATCAATATCTATCCTAAGGCCTCAAAACACCAAGATCAATGCATAAACGTCTTTAAATAATCACAATCACATTAAGGAAAAATTGTGAATAACCACCTGCCAGATACCCTTGTTTCAAAATAACCACCCCAATTTCATTTGCGTTTAAATAACCACCTCTAACTAGCTTAACTTTTTTAAATACCCACCTCTTAACAGAAAAAGGTGACTCCGTTAACAGTGGGGCCCATTTTTTTTTTACTGACCTAATCTCCCTCCAACAAACCACGCATTTCATACTTTTCTTCCTATTCTCTCTTTCCTCTCTCATCTTTCTTCTTCAAACTTCAATTATTGTTTCACCTTCCCCTCCCCATTTTAAATTCTTCATTCAATTTTCTGGACAAGATGATTCTTTCTCTCTCTAACCATTGAAGGTCCGACAGAATGGCAGCAGTTCCCGGCGGCAGAGAGTGGTGATGCGGTGATGCGATGGTGCAGAAATCGAAGAGAGAGAAAGAGAGATTGGGCGAGAGGGAGGCTGGAGGGAGACTAGAGAGAGAGACGCGAATGGGGTGGGGAGATGGTGGATGCTTGGTGGTGCGCCCGGATGTGGGCTTGCCACGGGTGGTAGGAAAGTGGGGCAGTGGTGGATGTGGCTGTGGCGGTGGTTGCTTGGTGTTGCCGGAGCTCGTCAGTGGTGGTCGAAAGGTGGGTCAGTGGTGATTGTTTGGGTTTTGAAACAGAGGATTAAAGTTGAAATCTTTTGCCCATTTTGTTGGAAATCAAATTCCGAATTTTGGTTGTTGATTTGTGATGCAAAACTCGAATTAAAACTCCCTATTTATAGAGGAATGGCTAACTCAGTCAAGAATTCATTCAATTTTAAAATTCTCAAAACCATTGAATCCATGGAACCAAGTGGCTTGAACCACTGTTTTTGCCAAATTTTCGGTGGGTTTAGGGTGTTTGTGAGAGCATAAGTGTGATTAAGATTTGTTTGGTGCATTTCATTGTGGCTTGAAACTGTTGATTCCCTTTCAGCCATAGCAAATTCCTAACAAGTTCATAAAGGTAGAATTTTTAGAATTCATAAGAATACAAGAAAAAGCCCTAATTTCCCCTAGATATATACATTAAAACCCTAGAAATTGCAAAGAACATACCTGAATTTTGAGCTTCAAGAGGAATCACAGTGGAATTGAAGTAAATCTTTGCCAAATTTATTTAGATTAGGTTTGTCAATGTTAGAGATATATATATAGGTCAAAATCGAGGAAAATTGGCGGGAAATTTAATAAAAAGCGTGTCAACAGGCCTCAGAGGTAACGGAGTCACCTTTTTCTGTTAAGAGGTGGGTATTTAAAAACGTTAAGCTAAGTAGAGGTGGTTATTTAAACGCAAATGAAATTGGGGTGGTTATTTTGAAACAAGGGTATCTGGCAGGTGGTTATTCACAATTTTTCCTCACTTTAACAATACATTTAAACTCTAATCCATACTTTCACCCTAACCCTAGATAGGGAACTACTCACTAATCATGGATTCTAAGCAATAAAACATGAATTCTATAACTAATCTAGGGCTAAACATGATTAAGGGATAATTAATCTAATTAAAATAACAATTATGAAACTATAATAAAGTAGATCTAATAAAAGGGAAGAACAAATAATAGCAATGAAAAGAGATAATAAAACTGAAACTTTGAAACTAATTGAATTAATATACCTTCAATGTTGTAGAAATCACAAACTATGATCTATAATCTCAAACCTTGATAAAAAACTAAGTGTTTTACTCTCTAATGTAAGCCCTAATAATCTTCTCTAAGAACTAAGAATAACGCATCCTCGAAAATAATAACCTCTATTGTTTTTAATAGCCACGAGCATTACAAAATTCTGGCGGAAAAAGGTGGTGCGGGCGCACCAAGGCTACTGATTCAGGTGGCCGAACTTCGCAGGAATGGTGCGGGCGCATCATGAAATTGGTGCAGGCGCACCAGAGTGGTGCGGGCGCACCATTTCTTCTGCTCTGGTCGGACAGTTCAACTTAAAATGTGCATAACTCTTTCACTTTAGATCCAAATCAAGCTTATGACCAGTCGTTGGAAAGGTATTGAAACAAGCTTTCACCTCCTACTGGAATTTCCTTCATCCGATTTGTGGTTTGAAAGCTATGTCTATTTGAAGTTCTATGTTCAAGATTCTATTGTGCAATGTGCTCCTTCGTGCGAGCGGACATGGGGCATGGTGCAAGCGCACCATTTCTCAACGTGTTCTCTATTTTCATTTCTTCCTTTGCCAACTCTACAACGCGTAGCCATCTTAGTAGTTCCACCTACATTAAGAACATGGCAAAATAGGGTGAAAGCAAAAGTACTAGAAATTCATTCAAATATGAATGAAAATCTAGCAAAATGTCACTATGATCAAGAATGATCAAGTGAGTGAAACGGAAGGGGAAAGGGAGAAGAAAGAGGGAAGAAAGGGGAGAAAGAGGATCAAAATGAGCTAAAAGGAGTCCATAAAGTGCGTTTGAAAGGCACTTATCAAACTCCCCCAAGCTTAGCATTTTACTTGTCCTCAAGTAAACCAAGAATGAGAAAGAAGAAAGAGAAGAGAAGAAAAAGATGAAAAAGAAAAACCATGCAACAAACTAACCTAAATGCTCTATATGCAAAGCTACAAATATGACATGCAAGCTAAATGAGTTCATAATAAGATTTAGGAGACCAACCAAACACAAGAGGAAAGATGACTAGGAAGCACAAGAGTGACTTAAGGGATCTAATCCACCGATCAACCGAGTCCCCTTGAAAAAATAGGCTTTCTAAGAGTGATTTCTCACTCCTCTCCACTTCTAAGTCCCAAGTTTGACTCCCCCCTAGGGATGCTCAACCATAATAGGTCGCCTCTACCACATTTTGATGACCCTCATCATGACTTGCACAAAAACTCACCCGCCACTACTATTTGACCAAGTCCAATCTAGAAGTCAAAAGGGACTTTGTTTAGGTTGTAACGGGGCTAGGTTAAAGGGTGTGGATAACAATTTAGGAATGTGGTGCAAAAAGGGTAAAGTGGAGTACACAATAGGGGTTAGAAACTCTCCCAAGCTAGTCCAAACACCAACTCAAATCGAAATCTCACACATCTTTGATTATCACTTTGAACATATTTTTCATTTTTCTCATCAATTTGCTCTCTCTTTGTTTTCTTTCAATAAAAATCCAAATGAAACAAAAAGAGCATTCTTTCTTTCTTTTATTTCCTTTTCTTTTCCTTTCTTGCAATTTTCTTCAACTTTTGCAATTATACACGCATATTAACTCACTTTCAACCATAGACTTAGTATCAAAACAACTCAACTCAACACAAGCTAGACATGTACCCCACTTTGGGGAAAGTTTGGTCATGACTTATTATGAGGGTTAAGCAAAAATAGGACAGAAATGCTCAAATGGGTTGAGAAGCGGACAAATATGCCGGTATAAAAGCTTTTTGGCTTTTGAGCTCCTATTTCTAGCAAAAAGAAACGCCCTAAATCATTATTCTATTTAGTTCGATCATACGCAATCTTAGGGAGCTAAAATGCAAGTCACAAGTTAGGCGATCAATGGTGAGGGTTGTAAATGAGTCTTACAAGGTTCGTGGCCCTCCTTCGGGGTTCATCGCACAAGGGATAGGGCAATCCAAGCAACCAACTCACCTAATTTCAAAAAGACTCTACCAAAAGTCACCAATCTCAAAGATCACCTAAAGTCACAGCAAGGCTTCCAAAACCATCAAGTCAAATGCAAAGAAGGTCTTCCAATCAAGTTATGAACACTCTTAGCAACATATCATACATGCAACCAAACTAAACTAAATGCATAAAAAGAAAGTAAGAAATGAAAAATAAAATCTTTTTGATATTTTTTTTTTTTTTTTTTTTTTTTTTTGCAAACCTATCATGTAAATACACTAATATGAACCTAATTAACATGCAAATATACTAATATGAACCTAATTACAAAGAGGAGGAAGAAAATTTTGAGATAGAGCGAACACATGCTAACTCCCCCAAGCTTAATACAAACTCCGTCCTCAAAGTTGACAAGCAAAGAGAAAGTAGGGGTGGAGGTAAGGGGTTTGAACTCTACCTTGGGAGGAGGCTTAGAACTCTCCTCTTTATCAGTGGATGTAGTAAGAAACTCAAATGTTTCTTCATGTGCCTCCTCAACGGTAGTGCTATCAGGAAGCATGGAGAACTCATTCACCTCTTCCATGTCCAAGCTCGAGGCATCGGTAATAGAAGCATAATGCTTGTCCCGGGTGTCTACTACTTTCTCAAAATCTTCCATCTCACCCTCAACTAGATTGACCCGACAAACTTTCTCTACCATGGGTTTCTTAAAAGTCTTTGAGAACTCGAACACAACCCTCTCATTGGCTACCTCGACCGTGATTGTATCATTTTTGTAGTTTATCACGGCACCCAATGTCTTAAGAGCTTCCCTTCCAAGAATGAGAGGAGTCTCCGGATCTTCCTCCATATCCATTACTACAAAATCGCATGGCACAAACACATGCCCAACTTGTATTGGCACATCCTCCAACTCACCATGTGGCACTCTCACAGTTCGATCCGCCAATTGAATAGTCTTTCGCGTAGGAAGAAGAGGAAGATTTAGGTGCTTAGCTATGGATAGAGGCATCAAACTCACACTTGCTCCTAAATCGGCCAATGCTCCTTTAGGCTCCAAGTCACCTATGTTCACCGGCAAGGTGAAGCTTCCGGGGTCTCTTTGCTTCTTGGGCATGGCACATTGCAGTAGAGCACTTACTTGGTATGGCAAGGTGATGAGCTCATCTTCTAGTTTCCTTTTGTTGGAGAGGATTTCCTTCAAAAACTTAGCATAAGCCGGCATTTGAGACATTGCCTCAAGGAAAGGAATGTTGATTTGAAGGCCTTTTATTACATTGAGGAACTTGGAGAACTTATCACTCAATTTCCTCTCCACCAACCTGTGAGGGTATGGAACCGGTGGCACATAAGTCTTAGGTGGTGAAGATGATGGCAATGAAGCTTTATCACCAACTTGGACTTATGGCTCTTTTTTTTTCACATTCTCCCCTTTCTCACCCTCCTCAACTTCATCTTTCTCAACAACTTCATCTTTCTCAACAACTTCATCTTTCTCAACAACTTCAACTTTTTCTTCCTTCTCTACCTCCTCATTAGGCATCTTGGGACCCTCATAACTAGTTCCCGACCTCAAATGGATGGCTTTGGCTTGATGGAGGTTGGGGTTAGGAATAGGTTGGCCCGGAAGTGGATTTGTGGGAGTAGAAGGATTTTTCTCGGCTACTTGGGCAATTTGGGTTTCAAGCATTTTATTATGGGCTTGTAGCTCTTGAAACCTTTGCTCATGGTTTTGGAGGATTTGGTTCATGGATTGAAGTTGTTGGAGAATTTGGAGAGAGGTTGGATCGGGAGATGGAGTGGGTTCGGGATTTTGTCTGGGGAATAGAGGGTTAGAGGGAGGTTTTTGGGCATTGGCTCTTTGATGAGGAGTTTGGTAGACATTAGAACCTTGTGAGGACGAACCGCCTTGATTGTAGTTCTGGTTATACCCTTGCACATACCCTTGGTGTTGAGCTTGGTTGTACCCTTGTTGAGGTGGATTCCATCCTTGTTGAGGTTGTTTCCAACCTCCTTGTTGATTGCTTCTATACCCTTGGTTTCCTAGATAACCATCTCCTCCAGAGTTTATTGCCGCCACATGTTCCGAATTTGTACCTCCATAATAAGAAGTATCATGATTAGTACCTCCACAAATACCACAAGAAAAAGAATTTACCTGAGATGGATTAGATGATGCGAGGTTGATCTTGGAGAGCTTCTTGTCAAGTTGATCCATCTTAGCTTGAATTTGATCCATGGGATCTAATTCAAACTTTCCACTCTTCTTAGGTTGAGCACCTCTTCGACGTCCACCCCATGAGTAGTTCTGAATTACTTCTTCGATGGTGGACTCAAGTTGATCTTGCGGGATCTTAGAAAGTTGACCTCCCGCTCCAGCATCAAGGTTGGCACGTGATATAGGATCAAGGCCATCATAGAAGAATCGCATGAGTAGATTCTTGGTGAACTCATGGTGAGGGCATGAACGGCTCATCTCCTTGAACCGCTCCTAAGCTTCCGCAAGTGTCTCATCGTTCTCTTACTCAAATGAGGAGATCTTCCTCCTTATGTCTGCCGTCTTCCACTCCGGGAAGTACTTCTTCAGAAAAGCCATTGTGACTTCCTCCCATGTAGTGAGGGAGTTAGCAGGTAAACTCTTGAGCCATGATTTTGCTTTTCCGGTAAGAGAAGACCGGAACAAATGCATCTTGATGTAGTCTGGAGAGACGTCATTTGTGGTTATCATGGCACAGATCTCAAGAAACCTGTCAAGATGGTCTATAGGATCTTCATCCGACCCTCCACAGAATTGTTCTGCCTTCACCATCCGAGTGAACTGAGGGTGAATGCTGAAATTTGTAGTAGTGGTGGGGAGTCGAATACCACCTTGAAGAACATAGGAACCCGGATTTCCAAAATCCCTAAAGAGTTGTGGATTTGCTTCACCCATTTCTGACTGAACTTCACTGGTTGTACTTGAGGCTGGTGAAGATGGTTCGGAACCCAAAGACAAATCTTCCAAATTTTTCCGAAGCTTTCGCAATATACGGTCAATTTCTGGATCTAGAGGAAAGGTGGGTGAACCGTGAGCTCTTCTTCTCATGTAACAACAACAAAGCTAAGTAGAGGATTAGCAAATAACAACCACAGTCAAAAAGAAAAGAAAAATAAGCAAAGCTAAACTAAAATAAACTTCAATCAATAGCGCACCAAAATCCCCGGCAACGACGCCATTTTGATAAGAGGTTTTTAGTGTGTCGTTAAGGCACCAAAAATTGCTTTTCAAACAATATTTATAAATCCTAACAAGCAATTACTAAGAATGTAGTAAAGGCAAGTCAAGGGTCGATACACAGGGAAAATGAGATTAATTAAAGTCTATCAAGTCTAAATTACTTAATTGAAGGGTTTTGGGGGGTTTAAAATGATTTAGTATCAACTAATGACTAACTACTATAAAAGTACTAGCAAGTAATATGAGATGAAAATATGAATAAGGAAGACACTAGAGTTAAGGTTACTAGTATAGATCAAAGTGGACAACGATTATTAATGCAATTGTGATTCAAAGGCAACGATTACACAAGGTTTAGTTTTCCTCTAAACTACTCGAGTCCTCTCTCGAATGGTCCTCGAGAATGATCGCTTAATCAATCAACTAAATCCTCTCTCGAATGGTCTTTAGTCAATTAATTAAGAGATCCAATGAATTTGGAAAACCCCTAATATAGGATCCCCTTAATTTCTACCCAATATCTTGGCCTAGAAATTAAGTTGATTCATGGGGATGATAAAAGAGTTCATAATTCAATTAAGAACATTTGAAATCAAAATACCAAAGCACAAATTTGATCAATATCTATCCTAAGGCCTCAAAACACCAAGATCAATGCATAAACGTCTTTAAATAATCACAATCACATTAACAATACATTTAAACTCTAATCCATACTTTCACCCTAACCCTAGATAGGGAACTACTCACTAATCATGGATTCTAAGCAATAAAACATGAATTCTATAACTAATCTAGGGCTAAACATGATTAAGGGATAATTAATCTAATTAAAATAACAATTATGAAACTATAATAAAGTAGATCTAATAAAAGGGAAGAACAAATAATAGCAATGAAAAGAGATAAGAAAAACTGAAACTTTGAAACTAATTGAATTAATATACCTTCAATGTTGTAGAAATCACAAACTATGATCTATAATCTCAAACCTTGATAAAAAACTAAGTGTTTTACTCTCTAATGTAAGCCCTAATAATCTTCTCTAAGAACTAAGAATAACGCATCCTCGAAAATAATAACCTCTATTGTTTTTAATAGCCACGAGCATTACACAATTCTGGCGGAAAAAGGTGGTGCGGGCGCACCAAGGCTACTGATTCAGGTGGCCGAACTTCGCAGGAATGGTGCGGGCGCATCATGAAATTGGTGCAGGCGCACAAGAGTGGTGCGGGCGCACCATTTCTTCTGCTCTGGTCGGACAGTTCAACTTAAATTGTGCATAACTCTTTCACTTTAGATCCAAATCAAGCTTATGACCAGTCGTTGGAAAGCTATTGAAACAAGCTTTCACCTCCTACTGGAATTTCCTTCATCCGATTTGTGGTTTGAAAGCTATGTCTATTTGAAGTTCTATGTTCAAGATTCTATTGTGCAATGTGCTCCTTCGTGCGAGCGGACATGGGGCATGGTGCAAGCGCACCATTTCTCAACGTGTTCTCTATTTTCATTGCTTCCTTTGCCAACTCTACAACGCATAGCCATCTTTGTAGTTCCACCTACATTAAGAACATGGCAAAACAGGTTGAAAGCAAAAGTACTAGAAATTCATTCAAATATGAATGAAAATCTAGCAAAATGTCACTATGATCAAGAATGATCAAGTGAGTGAAACGGAAGGGGAAATGGAGAAGAAAGAGGGAAGAAAGGGGAGAAATAGGATCAAAATGAGCTAAAAGGAGTCCATAAAGTGCGTTTGAAACGCACTTATCAGTTCCTAAAACTCATACAGTTGCACTTCCAGATAGCAATCCTGTTGTACACTACAAGAAAAGAGGGTTATAGCAACGTATCTAGAGCAACATTTTTATAAGCGTTGCTTTAAGCTAGTTGTTGCAGCACTTTCGATTTTAATAATTTCATAGTTTTTAAAATTGATAGAAAGTTGCTATAAACAACTACAGCAGCGCTTATAACTTTAATTAAAAATTAGGCATTCTATAGCAACGTTTAATCGTACCCCAAATATTTGGAAGAACGCGCTCTTTTTTTTTTAGAGAAGTTCCCTCGCACCACTATCTCACAAACACTTCGCCCCACTATCTCACAAACACTTCAGAAACCCTCATGATTCAACTCCCTATCTCAACTCTCACAAACACGACTCACACGGTTCTCCTAATCCCCTCCCATCTCTCTGTCTCTCACTCTCAATTCTGGAATTCTTCGCTGTTGATTATTGGATTCCTTACCTGGCGACTGGCGAACATATTTTATTAGGGTTTTCCCGGAATTAGCTTAATTGAACAAGGTTAGTAATTTTCATTCATTGTTAAATTTGATCGAAGCTTTAATCAAGTATGTCCAATCACATGCTTGTTGCTGTATGTTTGTATCTGATTCACCAAATTGTTTCTTTTGTAATCTTGAATTATGCCAAATTACGTTGTTCTACGTTTGTATATGCGAAATTGCTTCTTCTATATTGTTGAATTATGCGCTTTCGGTTTAATTGTTTAGTTATGCCAAAATTGCTTCTTCTATACTGTTGCCCAGTGATACCGCGATGACCAATTAGGTTCATATTTAGATTTCGAGTCATACTCGGAATAGTTAGGATCAGTTTCATAGTCTATTTCCTAACTCGTTTCATAAAGTGAGATTAGTTTTCTAACTTGTTATGGTTTAGGATTCTTAGGGGTCAGACATGTCTTTTACCTAATGTTTCAACTTTCATTAAAGAAGGAATAATTTGTGTTATTCTCCATACAAACAGTCTAGAAAGGCAGGGAAAATAGAAGATATGTTAAACGCTAGCATTTGTTATACCTTTAATAAAGCATAGATAATGCCAAGAATGCTTGACAATTTTGGCATCTAATAGTCATTGTACTAAACACTGCCTTCAATGCTGTACTGATTAAAGGACAATGAACTCATGTTTAAAAATAGTGATAGAGAGCTGACTATGATGACATTATTGATTTAATTCTACTATTAGTAGGAAGAACTTATCATGTACAAATCATCTTCCTCTAATTTTTCATTAAAGTATTTGGTGTGGAGCCGTGGGGTACCCAAAAAGAAAGGTTATCATAGTTCATAATCCATTTTTATCAACAAAATTATATAAATAGGTAGTAGAATTTTGGGAAGTATGTGCACTTTAGAGTTCATTAATAGAGGGAAACAACCAGAGTTCACATCATGGCTAGTTGAAGTAAAGGACGTATATAATCATGAACTGGGATACTTATTTTTGGCTGGGGATCATGTGTCTGTATCTCGAGTCCCTTTTTTGTTCCTCTTATCTTATTCTCTTTGTGAATTGCAATTAACATACATTGCTAAAGGCTGGTTGCTTACTTGTATCTGTTTTGGCTATTTGAGATCAGTAGGAATGTCTTGGCGGTTTTGTTGCCTTTGGTGTGTGAATCTTTGCCTTTTTTTGTTTGCAGTGCTATGTTTTTATAATTTTGGCTTATATTAGCTTGCCTTGTTTTTCAGTTCTTGTATCATTGTTAGCCTATTGCTACAATATATTAGTATTAATATCTATGTATAAACTTGGGGCAAATAGTTGATT
Source organism: Beta lomatogona (assembly GCA_947646795.1). NCBI lineage: Eukaryota > Viridiplantae > Streptophyta > Magnoliopsida > Caryophyllales > Amaranthaceae > Beta > Beta lomatogona. The sequence goes on from CANSNZ010000986.1 coordinate 739,474, forward strand.
CTCCTCTCCCTTAAAATTAATCTCCACTCTTTTTTATGTAGTTTTCTTTGGACTCTCTTATTCCCTCCCTCATATGTTTTATGGTGCCTATTATATTTTGTGATGTCTTTAGTTCAAATTGGACAATAGATGCAATTTCTAGCTTGTGTGATCTTTTTTGACATTCACTTATTAGGTATACCTTTTTAAATCTATGTGGTCTCTTATGTCACACTAGCAATATATATTCAAATAACGGAGCTTGGCATGCATGTGTATCTTTGTGCTAGTGCCTCTAGTCTCTTCATCTCCTATGAGTAGTACATTAGACAAACTGTGAATGCTGCCAACTCAAACCCTCTTTTTATTTTCAGCACATTGATATTAAAGGGATTGATATCTGCACCAAAAACTAAAGCACTTGCTGTTGTATCCCTGAAGTTTTAACTCATAGTGTTTCTACTTGTCGTAATGTGATCCACTTGTGTTTCTTTGAACTCATAGATTTTGGGTTTGGTTGTTTCACTTGGATGTTGCAACATGCTATAGTAAATAGTGAACTCATGCAAAGTTGTAAATAAACGTATAAATTTCATGGTGCTTAATTGGAAAATTGTTATTATTAATTATACTGTTAAAAATTGAGACTCTATCATGTTATTGTTTCCATGTTTTTTTTGCCCAAGTTCTTAAATATTTTATTAATTATTGCTACTTTCATTATTAGTACTCTGACTTTAATCTTAGTTCTTGTATGTTAATTTGTTTATATTATGTACTTATCATTTTGGGTGTATAGTTGTCATTTCATTGATGGATCAAAACGGGATGAACTGCTCTAGAGAATCTGAGGAATTTAAAAGTGCTTTAAATGCTTTTCTTGACGATTCTTTTGCCAAAGCTGCTATTGAGGGACAAATTTTATGTCCTTGCAAAAGGTGTTGTAGCGTTTTTGCTATTCAAGGGATGACATATATGATCATGTGATTGTTAATGGATTTGTGAAGGGATTTAAGGATTGGGTCATAAACAAGGAAGCATCTTCTTCTACATGTAAGGACAAGATCAGTACGAATGAAAGTTATTGTGCCAATGCTTTTGATGATATTGACAGATTATTACAAGATACTTTTAGAGATATGAATGAAGGGTTAAATGTAGGTGAAGAGAATGCAAATGGGCCAAATGAAGAGGCTAGAAAGTTTTATAAGTTGGTAGAAGAAGGAAAGTAAGAGCTATATCCTGGTTGTAAAACTTTCTCTAAGTTGTCTTTCCTTATTCGCTTATATCTTTTCAAGTGTCTTAATGGTATAAGCAATGTGGCATTTGGTGATCTATTAGAGTTGTTGAGAGAGGCATTTCCTATGGCTCAATTTCCTAAATCTTTTAATGAGTCTAAGAATATTGTGAGGAATTTAGGTCTTGACTATAAAAAAATACATGCTTGCCCCAATGATTGTATTCTTTATAGAAAAGAATTTGAAGGAGATAATGTATGTCCTAAGTGTGAAACATCAAGGTGGAAGTCTGATAAAATCCCTGCAAAAGTTTTAAGGTATTTTTCTTTGAAACCTAGACTCCAAAGATTATATATGTGTTCTAAGACGGCTGAATTAATGATTTGGCATGACAAAAAACGAACACAAGATGAGTACATTAGGCATCCAGCAGATGGCCAGTCTTGGAAGGACTTTGATTCTTCAAATCAAACCTTTGCGACTGATCCACAAAATGTTCGGTTGGCTCTTGCTAGCGATGGATTTAACCCATTTTGGACTATGAGCGTTGCTCATAGCACATGGCCCGTCGTGTTAATTAATTATAATCTTCCACCATGGTTGTCAATGAAACCTGAATATTTCATGTTATCTATGTTAATTCCTGGGCCTAAGTCGCCTGGAAATGACATAGACGTCTATTTGCAACCTTTGATTGATGAGTTGAAGGAATTGTGGGAAGATGGGGTGGAGACCTATGATGCTTTTAAGAAGCGACATTCCGAGTTACATCTTTGCTTTACTAGGTACGATAAATGATTTTCCAAAGATATTCTATGTTGTATGGATGGGCCACTAAAGGAAATTATGCATGTCCAAGCTGTAACCATGATGTAAGACCTCATTACTTAGATCATAGTGGAAAGAATTGTTATATGGACCATCGAAGGCTTCTTGATATGGGCCATCCTTGGCGGAACGATAAACAATCATTTGATGGAGAAGTGGAGGATAGAGGTGCACCTTCTTCTTTATGGCGTACTGATCTGCTAAATGAATTGAAAGACTTTGTAAATGATTTTGGAAAGAGAAAAAAAGGAGGAGTTAGTAAAGGTAAATGGAAAAAGAAGTCTGTATTCCTGGAATTGCAATATTGGGCTAATATTAAATATCGTCACAATCTTGATGTCATGCATATTGAGAAGAATTTCTTTGATAATATCATTAACACACTCTTGGACGTTCCAGGAAAGACAAAGGACCACATTAAGGCACGCCTCGATTTGGTGGATCTTAACATAAAACCACATCTCCACCCTTTTCCTTCAGAAGATGTTAAGCATTTGTTAGTGCCTCCAGCACCTTTTACAATGGGTAATGTGGAAAAGGACTTGTTTCTTAAAGTTTTTAAGGACGCAAAGCTCCCTTATGGTTATGCATCGAATATAGCAAGGTGTGTACAAGTTAAAGAACGAAGGTTTGTTGGTTACAAAAGCCATGATGCGCATGTCTTGCTACATCACTTGCTGCAAGTTGCTGTCCGAAAGACGTTGCCGAAAAGTGTTGCTGTACCTTTAATTAGAATGGGAAACTTCTTTCGTGGCATATGTAGCAAGATTCTTTGCCTCAAAGAGTTAGACAAGTTGGCATCTGAAGTTGTTGAAATACTTTGTCAATTCGAAATGATATTCCCTCCTGCCTTTTTTGATGTTATGGTTCATTTGCCTAGTCATTTAGTTGATGAAATTAAATTTGGTGGACCGGTGCAGTATCGCTGGATGTACTTTGTTGAGAGGTATCTTGGTAAGTTAAAGTCTTATGTACGTAATAGGAGTCGTCCAGAAGGAAGCATTGCTGAAGGCTATATGATGGAAGAATGCTTGACATTTTGTTCTAGATATTTGCATGATGGTGTAAAGACTAGATTGGATAGAAGATGTGCTAGGCATTGTGAAATGAACCAGAGTGAAGATGATCCATCCATTTTTCCAAAGGTAGGGCATCCTATTGGAGGAAAAAGGAAAAGAAAAGGAAAGGGATTTTCTTTAGATGTTATAAGTAAGAAGCAAGCACATAGATATATCATCTTCAACTGCAACGATGCAACTATTGAAAAATATATAAAGTAAGTAAAAATTATGCCTTTTATTTTTTTTTACATTGTTTCATTTTAATTATAACATATATCTACTTTAAATTTCAGAGAACACCAACAGTTAGTAGATAGCCATGGGCGAAAGCGTAGATGGGATGATGCTCAAAGTCATAGCAAAGATTTTATTGATTGGTTCCAAGAAAAGGTTCAAAGAGAACAAGTTGATGGCCACTTGTTTTGGTTGGCTAAGGGTCCTAACACTAAGGCTAGGAGGTACATGGGCTATTTTGTGAATGGTTATAGGTTTTGCACAAGGGGGCGTGATTCACGTGTAAAGACTCAAAATAGTGGAGTTACTTTAACAGCCACGACTTCAAGTTTTGCTAGTTCAAGGGATCGAAATCCCGTGGATGGAGATGTTACCTACTATGGTGTAATAGAAGAAATTATTGAGTTGGATTTTTGGTCTCAATTTAGTGTCGTATATTTAAGTGTCAATGGTTTCTTGCGGATGTCGATGAGTTTGGGCTTACATTTGTCAATATCAAAAAGAAATGTTCTCAAAATGATCCTTTTGTGTTAGCGTCACAAGTTCATCAGGTTTTTTATGTACAAGATCCAGAAGAACATGATATTCACTATGTCATGCAACGGGTTCCAAGAGACTTATTCGACTTCGAGGAAGCAATGAATGAGGAAACCTATTGGAAAGAGCCTATTGATTCTAGTGGTAGTGACATACCTAATGTGGATGCAAGTGATACTTATTCAAGAGTTAGTGGTGAAGTACGATCAGTGGAAATCTGTGACATAGAAGATGCTTTGGATATAACTTACCATGAGGAAGACTTTGAACATGATGATACAGATTGGGATTGGATGCATGCTGATACCGATACTTAACTCATAATTTTTAGAGCTTAAGACTGAGTTTTACACTCTTTTATATGTTCTTTAAATTATTTTTGCTTTTTTCACATTGCTCAACATTTTCTCATTCTGGTTAGGTTTATTTTACTTTCTTAGTTCTACTTGACTTTATTAATGCTATTGTGTTGTAGTTTCTTTTAAATACTATTCTTGTAATTTTGTTTGATATTTCATGGGTTATCATGCTATGGCTCTGCTTTGTCATATCTGGGTAGACACTATTTGGTTTAATCCCAATTATGTCTGAGTTAATACTCTTGCTACTGTGACAATGATCTATTTTTGTTATGGTTCAAATCCAGTGATATCTCTATCTCAGCTGAATATATACTTATATTAAATATATATTTTTGTCAAACGATTGTGAGTACCTTGTTGGACAGGTAATCAATCAACACTTTGTTTACATTATACATTTAATGCCATAGACATCATTGCATAAGTTTTTCAACTGAATTTACATTTGTTATGTCTATTTTAATTAAGTCGACTTTGTTTCGTCTGCATTGTTTTTCTAACCACTACTTAGTTTTCATTATCACCCGCTATACTACCGCCCTCTGTTTTTTTTTTTTTGCAGTTGAATGGAAAGGTATACAATGGGGAAGAATGGGAACACTCGAACATCATCTGAAGTACTTCCATATGAGAAAGCAAGGTTTGCGAACATTGAACAAAATGCAAAAAAGCTTAAAGAACTTGGGTTAGTGAAGATTGCTCAGCAACTCATGGAAAGAAATAAGATCAAGAAAGGAAAAGAGAAAGTGAATACTGAAAATGATCAGGACTATACGCCTCATGGTGGTGAAGATGACTCTGATGATGAATTCTTTAACAATACTCGAGAGATGGACGTGGTAACCAGCACTGCTACAGTTGATTCAATATCTAAAACTAAACTGAAGCAGGTTTGGCTGCTCGAAAGTGAACACTTCCTTAAGTGCATATGATATTTATTTATATAAACCATTTAAATTGTGTTCTCTTTTTGTTGTTCCCCTCAATAGAAGGCAAGGACTAGAGAACAACCACATAGAAAAAACAAGAAGCAACCATTGTGCCCATCCTTAGCAATGGAAGATTTCTTAATGATGCAACAACAAATGGATCCAACAGAAGCACAACGATTACAACTAGAAGTGCAGAGGCTGGAGCAAGATCAATTAAGATCTAAGGGTCAACTTTCCATCACTGCTCCATCAGGTAGCCAAGAAGAGAATATTCTCACAGAGAAGCAAGGTTTTTGTTTTCCTATCCTCTTTTAGGTTCAAATTTTATTCTCAGCTTTATATTAGTCTATTCTATGAAAGCAAGAAGGATATTATGAGATTTTGTTACTAGCTAACAACAAGGTGAATAGATGAACAAAGGAAGGTCAAAGGAAGACAGTGTTAGGCATTACAGATGTCGAGTTCATTGATTGCTGAGCCCAACCTTCTGTCCAGCCCAACTCCCCACCCCCTGCCCAACAACCAAATTGTAACACACGTTTATAGAAAAGCTATTGGCAAGCTTGTTCAGCTACTGCCTAGTATCTACCTTTCTAATGGCAAACTAACAAAAAGCTACTGCCTAGTATCTCAATCATTCACCATGTTAGAGATTCAAATCATGTAGCAGATGCTTTGGCTAAGCAGGGACTAAGAAGACAAGATGAGTTCCTTGCATAGGTGTGATTTAATTCCCCCTATTTTTCTTTCTTTTGGCTCAATCTGCTGTTGGCGGTTTTATTGTTAATAGCTTAGAGCAGCACTTCGATTTTAGGCTCATTATGTTCTCTGGATTACATCCCTTGATTGCAACTCTCTTTGGAAGATGTTTGCTCTATATATAAAACCAAAACAAAACTGACAAAAAGCTATTAAGTTATAATTTAGGGTGCCTACCTAGCATCTACCTACTGCCATTTAACAAAAAGTGCGAATTACAAAAAAATCACATTCATGGCTCTCTTGACTCTTAGCAGTTAGCACCATTCTGCCAAATACTCCAAATCCAAATATCAAAAGCTTATTTAGACTAACACTGTAATATATCAGTAACAGGAAGCCAAATTGGCAAAAAAAAAGTAACACGTTGACCATTCTGAACACCCCTACCTGCCAGTCCCTCGACCAGCCCCCTACCCAGCCCAACTCCCCAACCCCTGCCCAACCCAACCGCCCCTGCCAGCCCTCCCTAAATGATGAAGAAAGAAAGCTGTAATTTTGTCCATCTGTATGAGTCAAATTGGTTGATGTGATTGCATATTTTATTGATTGATGACTACAATTATGCTTTCCCTCATCTTAATCGAAAGGATATGATTGATATATATATATATATATATATATATATATGTTTTATACTTACAACACGTAGGTCCAAGTAAGAAGGGTCGAGGTCCAACAAATTTATTCGAAGTCCATGCTCGCAAATTGGAAGACCGCATTGCTATTTACTGTAATGACTTAGGACAACCCATTGGACCTGAAAAGGCAAGGAAGGAGCTTACCAGATTCTTGGGAACCATTGCTCATGATTATAATTGGGCTCCATTGACTTACACAGATTGGCACAAAGTTCCAAATAAAGATAAGATTTGGGAATATGTGAATGTAAGCTCTCTTTTGTTTTTATTGTAGTCGGAACCCTTAAATTTGAGTTAATACTCCGAAATGGCATGGTCTAGTAACATGTCCTCTTTCTTTTCTATGCTTCTTATTTTCTGCTAACCTAAAACTTGAATCTTTTAGAGCAAATATATTCTTCCAGCTGAATCTCAACGTTGGGTGATGGAGACCCTTGATGCATCATGGCGAGGTTTCAAGTGTCGGCTCAAAAGGGACCACTACTATAAATATGACACTGATGAACAACGATTGGAGCATGCTCCAAAGATGATGCCTGAATCACATGTCAAAATGCTTCTAGCATATTGGGAGACTCTACCTGCAAAGGTAGATTAAAAACATAATTTACACTATGAAAATATTTACATTGTTGTTTCCTGCTTAACTTTTCCCTTTTGTTAGAAAACAAGTCTACAAAATTCTGAAAATCGCAAAGAACAAGATAGCATGCACACAGTTGGTCCGGTTCCTTTTGCCATGATTTATGACGAGATGGTACTAAATATTTACAATTTTAGCTTAAATAACGTAAATTTTTTTTTACAGAAGATGCCTAGCTTATTATTTTTTTCATTCATATATTTCAGTTGCGGAAAGATGGTGTAGCTCCATCTAAAAGAAAAATGTTTGAGGAAACCCGACGTCGAAAAGAAGGAAGAACATACAACCGACCATATGATGATACTGATAAGAAAATTGTATATGTTAAGCTTATCATATTCTAATCCAATCTAAAAAAAAATTATAATATTTATTGTACATTTTTAACAAAGTGTATTTAATTCATATAGCAAGCTATGAGGCAATTGGAATCATCACAAGATAATCCAAGTAATGAATCTCTTAGAGATCCATACCATGAAGTAATGGGAGATGACCAGCCAGGTCGCGTACGACTACTTGGTGCAGGTGCTTCCCGCAAGAAGCTGAACGATAAAAGGACTAGCACTTCTCTCATGGAGTCCATCAAAACTGCAGTAATAGCTGATGTGCAGAAGGATTTGAATGCTGAAAAGGAAGAACTAGCAAGAGAAAAGGAAGCTCATGCCGCACAAGTTGCTAATATGGAAAGAGTGTCAAAGGAACTTGAATTAGAGGCAACAAAGTTACAGGAGATGAGAAAGGAATTTGAAGCTCAGAGAGAGACAATGAGTACTCTTGATGTGATTGCTTTAGCATTATCCCAACTTCGCCAAAAGGACCCAAGTTTAACCCCAGAACTCATTGCAAAAGTAATTGTTTCTACTGCTACAAATGGTGCAACATAATTTATCGACACTAGAAGTCTCATCTATCATGGTTGACTAAAGGTATAGTTTTTACTTCCTTATTTTTTTCTTAATTTTGCATATTACATATAATTCTGGTTATCTTTTTTTTTCGGCTTAAGTTGTACTACTATTTTGTTGATACTGCCATTGTCTAAATTTACTGTTTGGAACTTGCTATAGGCTTAAATGCACCTGAGACATTAGGATTTGGAACTAATATGAGCATAGTTACTCTTTATGGAGTATTATGATGTGTTGACAAAGGAAGATGTCAAGGAGTTGTGTTATGTTTTCATGTGTAAAAAATTGCAGAAAATGGTCGATTATTAGATGCTAAATCTTTAGGGACATTAATAGTTGACAAGGTTTAGCATCCATTTAAGGCCTGTTCTCTTCGTCATAACCGAACGGACTGAGCGACCGAACTATAACTAATAGTAAGGTTAAAATTTAGGAACCGAACGGGCGAAAATAAGTTGGGGAGAACAGGTCCTTAGTAGGGAGATGTAGATATACCAATTGAAAATTATGTAGAATGAAACTGAAGGTGCTAGAAACTTTATTAGATTGCAGTTTGTATATGTGTCAGATAACTCTTTAATAGTTTTGCTATAATAGGTAAGAAGAATGAGATCTAGTAGATATGAAGTCTCATTACTAATATGCTTTATTTAAGACACTAGTGTGATTGATAAATTTGCTTTTTTTATTTTTATTTTTAGCTACCGCCTTCTATTGTCTAACTATAATGTCTTTCTTGTTTTTTTTAAGATGGTACATAATGCACAAACTTTACGAGCTTCTCCAAATTTGTGAAGAATTATTGGATGTCTTGGGCACATAAAAATTAGGTAGATTTTGGAATATAATATATTAATGAGTTTTGATTTGATTTTTGGATATTAGTTTTAGTTGATGTAATTAAAGATAATGGCGTTTTTTTGGATGACTAATGTAGATTTTGGAATATAATATAATATTTATTTATTTTGATATACATAGCTTGTTGGTGGAAAATTGGATTTGGAGGACCAATTAGACGTTTTGCTTTAGACACATTTGAAAGCGTTGTCTAGAAAGATAAAGGAAAATGTTGCGTATCAAGCTAAGAACTGTCCCTTTATATCGGTGGATAGTCCGATCAAATTTTTATTATTGTTGCCTTAATTGAAAGGATAATTGTTGCTATAATTGGAAAGCGTTGCCAAAAAAGCTAGACAAACGTTCAAATAATAAGCTAAGAACTATTGCCATAATTGGTAGAAAATGTTGCCTTAAGTTAAATAACAATTGTTGCTATAATTAGGTAAAAGTGTTGCTAAAGAAAAGCATTGCCATAATTAGGTAAAGGTGTTGCCAAAGAAAAGCGTTGCCATAATTAGGTGAAAGTGTTGCAAAAAAAAAAGCGTTGCCATAAATATTTATGGTAGCGGATTATCTTAATCGTTGCTAAAGGTGCCTAAAGCGCTGCTATAGGCTTATAGCAACGCCATGTATTGGTGACGGCTGATAATCTGTTGCTATAGGCCTTTAGCAACACTAAATCAACGTATAGCTACATTTTTCTGACGTTGCCTAAAGCCTGTTTTCTTGTAGTGGTAATTGAAGACTTGACTAATAAGGTTAGTGGGGATAATGAGACAGCTACTCCAATCCAACAATAGGCATCTCAGCCAATACAACAATAGGTTTCTCATTCAGCTCAGCAGCCAATAAATGCAGATGCTTCACCTGTACAAGTGAGAATTGGGATATTGTTTGGTCTGTAGTGCAATCTAAAGGAAACAAAGATAAGAAAGTTGATCTTAGTGCCCCTGGCAATATAATTCATACTGTGATTGAGGGTGGATCAAGCTCTTTCCATATCAACCCAATATGAACCTTAGTACATGGAATGTGAGAGGGTTAAACCAACCCTCAACTATAGTAGAAGTGAAGAATTTTCTTAGTACTAATAATGTGAGTTTTGTAGGGATTCTTAAAACAGTGAAAAGTGATAACAAAAATAAAATCATGAAGAGATTCAGAGATGGTTGGAACTGGCTGCATGGGATGATAATTATAGTCATTGACCTAGAGGGAAGATTTGGATAGCTAATGATATGACATTTCAGACTTTTGAGAAGACTGATCAGCTCGTTCATGGGCAGTTGACTGATAAGTTGTCTGGTACAACTCTGTTTGTTACTGTAGTTTATGGATTACATACAGTTGGGGCTATAAAATCTCTCTGGAAGGATTTGATCATGTTGAATCAGTCCATTTCTAGTGTTTGGTGTGTACTTGGGGATTTTAATGTAATTCTAGATCTCGAGGACAAGGCAAGCCTATTACTTCCTATGAAACTCAAGATTTCATTAATTGTCTTGATCAAAGTGACTTGTTAGAGCTTTGCAGCTGTGGGCACAAGGTGATGCTAAAGTGATGAGCAGAATCGACACATGTCTAGTGAATTCTCATTGGATGATTGCTTATGCAGGAGTTATTGCTGGATATCTCAACCCAGGTATTTTCAGACCGTTGTCTTACTATTTTAAAATGTTTGCCTCCTCTCTCTAAGGGAGGCAGACCTTTTAAAATTTTCAATTACATGTCTGAGCATGCTGATTTTGAGAAGGTTGTTCTGGATTCTTGGGACAATTTTCATAATGATGATACTATGATTCAGATTTGGAGGAGATTTAAGAAGATGAAAGATAAACTTAAAAAGATTCATAAGCATGATTATGCCAACTTAGATGCTAGAATCGCTCATTGTAGAGAGCAGCTTGATATTGTGCAAACTCAGATTGCTACTAACAGATTCAATGCAGATTTACTCACTCATGAAGCTGATTGTATTAAAGAGCTGAAAAATTTATTGCTGTTGAAGAGAGTGCTTACATGCAAAAATCTAGAATCCAATGGTTTAAGCTTGGTGATAGTAATAGTTTGTTTTACTTTCAATATATGAAAGAAAGATTTGCAAAAAATAGCATTGATGTTCTATACAATCCTCAGGGTATCAAGCTGACTCAAACCACTGATATCCAGAATGAAGTGTTGGGTTTCTATAAAGTTTTATTGGGTTCTGCTGCTCCTCAGCTACAAGGAGTTGATATTCTTATTATGAGAGCAGGAGCCAAGTTAAAGCCTGAAGCTGTGCAAAGTTTAGTCCAACAAGTGACTCAGACTGAGGTTGATCTGGCTTTGAAAGGTATTCATGATGGTAAAGCTCCAGGCATTGATGAATTCTAATAGTTACTTTTACAAGAAATGTTGGCATATTATCAAGGATAAAATTTTTATGGCAATAAGGGAATTCTTTGATAATGGCACTTTACCTATTGATATCAATTGCACTTTAGTCACCTTGATTCCTAAAGTTGCTCACCCTTCCTCAATTAAGGAATATAGGCATATTACTTGCTGTACAATCCTGTACAAGCTCATTGCTAAAATCCTTACTATGAGAATGCAAAAGATTATGGGAGATATTGTTGATTTAGCTGAAGCTGGGTTTATTCCTAACAGGACTATTTTAGATAATATTCTATTGGCTACTGAACTTATTAAAGGGTATACAACCAAGAATATTAGCCCTAAAAATATGATCAAAATTGACCTAAGGAAGGCCTATGATTATGTTGAATGGCCTTTCCTTAAAGTCATGCTTGTTGAGCTGGGTTTTCCACCTAAATTTGTCTCCTGGATTATGACTTCCGTCACTACTGTGTCATATTCAATCCTTATAAATGGTGTGCCTAGCCCTCCCTTTCATGCTCAAAAAGGGCTCCTCTCTCCCTTTTTGTTTGCCATCTGCATGGAATACCTCTCAAAATACTTAGGAAATCTGCATAACATTTCTAGCTTCAAGTTTCATCCATGGTGTGCAAAACTGGGTGTAACTCATCTCATGTTTGCAGATGATCTCCTGCTGTTTGCAAGAGCGGATGCTAGTTCAGTGCAGTTACTATTTGAAGCTTTTCAAAAGTTTTCTGCTACTTCTGGTCTAGCTACTAATCTTGATAAAAGTAATGCTTATTTTGCTGGGGTCTCTACTCATGACACTCAATCTCTTTTCGAGATATTACAGATGCCCCTTGGCAGTTTCCCCTTCAAATATTTAGGTGTGCCTTTAGCTTCCATGAAGCTTTTCTACAATGAGTGTAAGCCTCTTCTAACAAAAATCACTGCAAGAATCAAAGCTTGGACTACTAAGAAACTCTCTTATGCATGCAGAGCTCAATTAGTAGCCTCTGTGCTTCAGGGGATCCAACTATACTGGTGCCAGATTTTTGTTCTACCTAAAAAACTTCGTAGAGAAATTCAGATTGTTTGTAGAACTTATTTGTGGACAGGCTTTGATTCTACTTCTAGGAAAAGTCCTATTTCTTAGGATACCCTTTATTATAAGAAGGTTTGTGGTAGGTTAAATTTCAAAGAGATCATTCTTTGGAACAAGGCTGTTATTGCTAAACTCTTTTGGGCTTTAGCTTATAAGCAGGACAGGCTTTGGATAAGGTGGTTTCATGCTTATTACATTAAGCATGCTGATATTTGGACCATGAACATTCCTCAAAGAGTTTCATGGCTAATTAAGAAGATTATGGAAGCTAGAAGCCTTGTTACTGATGCTGCAACTTGTCAACAGTTTGTGTATAATGACAAATTCTCAACTAAAAAGCTTTATTGGAGCTGAAAAGGAGATACTCCCAAGGTTTGTTGGAGAAGAATCATTTGTAAAAGTAAAGCTACCCTAAAAGCTCTCTTCATTACATGGATTATGCTTTATGGTAGGCTTGCTATTAAGACAAGATTAGCTCAATGGGGGTATTGGTGATGATTAGACGTGTGTTCTATGTATTGCAGACATGGAGACTCAAGAGCATCCTTTTTTCAATCAGTTATAGTGCTGCTATCTGGAATGATTGCCTTCAGCTGCTAGGTTTCACCAGGAATGTTCAGCAAAGGAATGAAATTGAGATGGCTGCAAAGTTCAGTAGGAAGACTCGTGAAAAATTCCAGCTCTACAACATGTTCTTTATAGAGAGTGTTTATCACATTTGGATTCAAAGGAATAGGAAAATCTTTGATAACACTCTGCTTAGCTCTCAGCAAATGGTTTAAAAAAATTGTGTTTAGTGTTGCCAGTAGGGTGCATCAGTCCCTAGTCCAAAAGATTTTAACGTAATTTTCTGTTTGTGTTGTTGTTAGTAGCTTCTTTTTGTTAGGGTCTTTGCTTTTCTCTGAGCCTGTTCAGAGTGTTTGTTGATGGTGGTGGCCTTTGGGGGTTTTGTCCTCAAACCCTTCCTAGAAGGTGGGGGGTTGACTCTTGTGGGTTATTACCTTAGATGCTTGGTGGTATTATTACCTTCTTCTTTGGTTTTCAATAAGAACTTTGAATTGCCAAAAAAAAGTACATATAGAAGGTTAATGGGGGGAACTTATGAATATAGGTATGGAATTGTGAAATGTGAAGGGTAAATAGAATAGTTAGTGGAAAGTGATGTGAAAAGAATGAGGTGAGGAGAGAGAAAATATGGGGAACCCATAATTCTTAGGAAAAATTGACAAGGGCGGTCCTAACTACGGTCCCCTTCCATAACCCTTCCATATAAGGTCCCAACTTTGAAATACGCCACAATGGTCCCAACATATATGTGAATTTGACACGCATGGTCCTTACAGGTTTTTCACTTGCTAGAGCTGGTGAACTTAATAACATGAGGTAAAATGACCCTTCTTCTGGATCACTTAACCGCAAAAGACTATTGTTTTCTTTTCCAAATTTTCAGAGCTATCTTCCTCACATAACCAACCTACTAGTACCCAAGTCTCTTTCCTCACTCACTAGAGACCTCTTAAACAACCTATTAGTACCCAAGTCTCTCTCCTCCATCCTCGAAATCAACAACAACAAAATCAGTTGTTCCTACTTCCTACAAAACCCACCGGCCACCGTACCTCAAATTACCTCCACGATCAACAAAGGTAAATCCTCTCGACTTTAAAACGATATTGAATTTCATGTCCACCATATCCATATGCCCAAATCCTCCACATTCGACTATGATATCGACTGTTCCGAAATCCCTGGTCAAGATTTCCTTTGGTACTTTGCTTCTTATTTTGCTTTCTTTAATGCTTGCGGTAATCTTCTCCATCTTTCTCCTTCTTTGCTGCTTTTACTTTCCCATTTATCTCTCTTACCTTTTTTCGGTTTTCAATTTCCACATATTCAATTATGGCACTATACTTCTAATTATTATGCAAAAGGGAATATTGATGTTCCTGATGACCCTAAATTGTTGTTGAATTCTGTGAGACAATATTGTACATTGAACTTCTCCTTTGATTTTATGAAATCTTTGAGTCCTCTTCCTTCCATCATTGATTTCAATCAGTTGTTGACAACAATGTGTAAGATGAACCACATCCCCCTTTCTCCATTGTAATCTCTGTCCTAAGGCAGCTTCAACTTTCTAGCCTCCCACCCAATCTTTATTCCTCATCCATCCTTGCCAATTATTATTGTCGCTCCGGCCGTGTTGATTAACAACATCAAGGTGGAGAAGAGTGGCAAAAATGCAGGACTAAGCTAGTTTGAGTTTGCGGGCTTTGGCGAGGACGGAGGAGAGGACGTGTACGGATTTTTGAGCATTCATCTCTAATGCAGCAGCAAGAGACCTCAATGTTGTCCTCTGCTTTAGAGGAACTGCTAAAGCATTTTCTCATCAGTAATAAAAGGCTTCCTCCTACAATAGTGTTTTTTATATGATACATTGACTTCCACACCACTCATTCTCAGACATTTTGCGTGTCTCCAAATCCTAGTGATTGTTGACATATGAACCTGATATTTAAGAGCTAGAGACATGTTTAATACTCTTGGAAGTTTATATAGTTAATGGGAGCATCAAATAACTTAACAACAATTTGTGCCCTTATAACATTATAAATCATTGGTTTTTTTCTTGTTGCTTGTGTCTGCATATTGCCTTGCACTAAATTCTTCCTCAATTTCATTTTCAAAATCGATGTCACAAACAGACCATGGTTCATGTTCTTCGTCGTCACTGAATCTGTTCTTGACCTTCTCCTAACTCAGTGATTCATCTAGAGGAACAGTTGAATCCATAAAGCTCCGACGTGAATACACTTCTTCAAGGAATAACAACTCATCCACATCCATGTCATATTCATCTCCAACACCATTTGACATTAAAAATGACATGAATTATCATCCTCCCATCTCTTAAAAAAAAGGATTTTCCTACATGAAGTGTGTGCAATGACAGTGTTGTGTGCGTTTTAGTGTTTTAGAGTGTGTGCAAGTGTTACTCAGTTTTTCGTAATGTTTGTAGCTTCTCTACTTGGTGTACTGCTTTTACAAGGTCCTTCAAATATGATGGCCCATCAATTTGTAAAGTGATGGGAAAATTCAAATTTTTGGAGAAAGTAAAGTGTGGGTGGCAAAATTGCAAACATTTCCCACTTTTTTGTTAAATAATCCAGCTAGTGGGGTACTATCCCTTGTAATTAAAAGTGTTTAAACATCCCTCTACCTTCACTAAAACGCGAGCCCTTTCTCTATGTAGCATGGTTAAAAAATGGAGGAAATATATTGGTACTTTTATCCGCATATAGTTATTCCGCAGCTCACATGCAAGAAAAAGACGTAAACAGAAAGATGCAAGCCAGTGTAACATTATCAACCAACAATAAACATAAAGCCCAAATGGATCAATCCCGTTGCTTCTCATCCATAACATAACACTACAAGACTTCATGAATTAATTACCAACATATGAACATAATATAGCCAATACTTCAAAAGAAATATACGGTAAACATTCGAACAATTCGTCAGCAACACCATTTTATAGAATACATCAGTTTACGAACCTTTTCTTTTTTTTTTTCTTTTTCAAGTTTTGTACAGGAAAGAAAATAAAAATCAGGCAACTGCAACTATAAAGTTTTGACCAATTCTTACTTTACACATCAAGTGTCTAACATTTGAACCCTCGGCATGCTACTAGCCAGACTATAATGATGAAGGCAAGAATAGAACCTCCAACAATTAATTTAAGTTGAACGTTCTGAAACCACATCTTCCGCCGTAATTGCCTGCCCTGCCTCTGGAAGCTATCAGCCTGTTTTGCACACAAGCATGCAAAAAGAAATCTTAAAATTTCCAGTTTCAACAAGAAACCAACAAACAAAATTCATCAGCGTTCTTAAAGCATACTTGGAACTGAAGATTTTCAGTCTTATCCACAAGAAGTTCGATCTTTTCCCCACGGTCCAGAACCTACAAGGTCAAAAAGATTCAAAAGATCATAAATGAAGCAAAAGATGGCAACTCATCAAATCCACTAAATACCATTTCCATCCCTTCTAAAATAAGAAATAAAGGCAGGGAGTAGGAGAGCGAAAGGGAGAGAAGCAAAAAAGCTTTATGGAAAAGGGGGAAGAGGGGGGGGGCGAGCTAAGAGAGTGTGAGTGTACCCAACTACTCATAGTACTTTGTATATCAACTCTGAAATTTGTACTACAAGACATCTCTGAAATTTATATCTTCCGGTTGCTTTTTTGTTTCTTTTAGAAGATTAAGATTGATCCACCGCCAAGTTTTGCATAATACCTTCAAATGGCTCACTTAGAAACATGAACAACAAGAATAAAATTATCTCCACTCCTATCTTATTCGTCCTCAACATAGGATAAAATACATTTACAACAGAATAAAAGCAAAATAATTTCTTCAATAAGTGGCTAGAAGATCGAAAGAGATATAAATTGTAGTATATTGCAGCAATTAAGAGTTCTTAAAAATAAAACAGGATACTAATAGACAACGTAAATGGGCAACACTAGTTCTCAGTTCTCACCACCAGTCATGGTGTGTAAAGATGCCACAATAGACATTTTCCATCCACGAGTAAGGATGATATACCTAAAGCAAGAAAAATTTCTCATAAGGTTATCCACCATCTACTCTTCTCATTTCTTTATCCTCCACACTTCCCTTGAGCCCAAGATACTTATTTTAGAGAATAGAAGTCAAATAAACCAATTGACAAAAATCAGACTCATCAGAGAGCCTACGAGACAAGAGCTTGGAAGATTCTTCAATAAGGCAGGCTCAATAAAGAAAATACGGTAAAATACATGTCCTAACAGTAATTCAGGGCTCGGGAACAAGAAAACATTTTCAAAAAGTGCAAAGAATCACAAAGCTCCATACTGGATAAACCTATAGATACTCCTTCCAGTCGTACATTGAAATTTCCTCCCATCTTATAAGGTTAAGCAATTCTCATGTTAATGTTCCAAGAGAAGTTTGAAATCGCATTAAGGTCATCAAGAACTATTATATATGTGAGACTGTGGGTAGTAAATATGGTAGACAAAGCAATAAATGCATGCTTCCTTTCTATTAATGTTTTCAAAGTGGTATCATGTCATGGGACCAGAATAGTACAAAACAGACTTCAAAATAAGCAAATAAGAGATCATAATAAGCTAACGAGTTATGTATGTTATGGAATAAATAATAAATGTAATTGAGACAGAGGTCCAACACCCTGAAAATAAGGCCCATATAGAAAATAAGCTCTAATGATCAGAGATGGAAAAATAGCATCGAAGCAACCATAGGAAGGCATAGGATATATGAAAATGAAATGAGGAGATATGATACTATAATTAACTATATAGTTATTATAAAAAGTTGAAAGGTTAAAGAATAAAGGACAACAGTTCAAAAAGCTACAATTCAACATGACAAGAGGACTCCTCAAGAAGAGAACGAGGTATCATGAATTCCAGGAGAATGCTTAGTAAAACCACACCCCCTTCTTTTGGTATCTGATCAGTATGCTCAAGAATATACCTTGTTATGGATTAAAAATTGAAAACTTTATTCTTTTCGCCAATTTTTGGATGACAAAAAAGTCTACACAAATATCCACACAACTGGTCACCAAACATTTTTGCTTGTTCTGTATACTATTTGGCGCCTTGACGTAAACCTTTTTGTAGACAACGCATTACCCACCTAGCTCCTTGAGCATTCATTTAATGAAGTGTTGAGAATTAAGACTCCTTTCTCTATGTATCATAAACATCTTGAGAAAATTTAGTAATTTCACCAACTCATCCATACTTTGACTTCAGGACAACGCAAGAAAAAGGATAACATCCAATGTAGCGTGCTGTAATAGAACTATGTTCTTGCAGAATATCCATCTTTGAAAATCACAAGAGATAATATTATGTGAATGTCTACATAAATATCCTCAACTTCTTTTTCTTGTGAACTAAGAGGACAATCTATACCTTTTCTATCAAGTATACGTATAAGGATCCTTTAAGCTGATAACCCCCACAAACAGAACGAAAGCTCACTATAAACATGAGCCTAGTAAGAGACACTAGATATTGGTATAAACTACGGATGCCATTGTATGTCACTAGATATTGGTGTTATATAGATTGCTATTGTATGGTTGATAGAGAACCAATTAAAGGATTTGAAGATACAGTGTAGGTGAACATACTAGCTTAAAAAGGGAAAAATTAACTTACACACAGACAGAGAGAGAGAGAGAGAGAGAGAGCTCCATAAGATATTGTTATATAGCTGAATGAACTAATATCTTCCAAGCCAGCTTCCCACTTTCTAGCAACAAAAGTTGAAGAAAAGAGATGACAAAAAAAAAATTTAGAGGGGGGGGGCAAATTGACACATAGGTAACCAAAATCTAGTTACAGCAGTAGATCTCAACTTCCAACAATAACCCAGAAGACATTTATCCAGCACGAGTTAATAAGCCACATGAGAAGGCCTCAAACCAGTGATCTCAATTGAAATAGCAGGGACCTTCACCACAGAACATCAAATTGGAAAAATTGGAAAAATTGGAAAAGAGTGCACTTATGCAGCTAAAATGACAATAATGCTCTATCCATTTATATATTCAGTTCATTTAAATTAAGTTTTCTAATATGTGTATTAAATTATCAATGCAATATTTCAATGAAACTTGTTACGCATCGGGTTTAGCGGGAGGGGTAATATGGGTGGTACAATATAATAAGGTTAGCTTGGGGAGTAGTAAGTGAGTTAGTTCTAATATAGGGGATTAATGATAGGAAGGGGTATGAAGAATATATTTGAGAGATCATTTTAGTGGTTAACTTGGGAGTGTGTCAAGTCACTCGAAAACTTGATAATCTATCTTTTTTTTTTCTGTAATTTCCATTTATAGCAATCAAAATCATCTTTATCTTCTATTATTTTACTGTCTAAATATACAGTTCATTACACTTGTCAATTTAACAATTCCTTATTTTGTGTGCATGGAGTAACATTTGTTCTCAGCTTCAAATGTGAACCAAATATGAGTCCCTCTAAGCTTTATTTGGATCATAAACTAGTGGCCCTTTTGTTAGAAGCTCTTGGTTCTCTAAAATTGATAAAACATGCATTACATGGGTCCATGAATGAAGCCTAACATGAAGCTACAGCAACACGAGAGCAACAACCACATGGCATGAAGCATGGAGAAGGCCCAAGTTCTGTTTGGGCGTGAGTTTTAGTTTTATTTGCTTTTGTTGTTTTAAATTTGTGTTTGTAATAAAGCCAAGAGATTAGTCTTAAAGTATCTCCTATGGCCAGCTATTTAGAGTGTGTTTAGAAGCCTAATAAGTTCATTATTTGCCGTAGAAAGCTTGCTTGTAACAGCTCATTAAATGAGCTTCATTAGAGGCATGATTTAAGGAGTTTTGTAACTCCTTAGTAACTCCTTTGTGGTTGTCCATTAGCAAAAGGTTTTAAGGAGTGTTTTGGCCTATGTTTGGTGCTCCATTCTTCTATATAATGTGAGCAAAGGATCAATGAAAATCAGTTTTGAGTTTGATTAAAAAACCTTGTGTTTTAGCCCTTAAACTTTGAGTGTGTCTCAAGTTCAAGAGTTCCCTTATAACTTTGAGTGTGTCTTGAGTAATAAGCTTAGGAGAGATTAAGTGGGTCTTGCATGTGGCCTAAAACCCCAAATCATTGCGTTTGTCCTTGTGATTTGGCTCTATCCTTGGTTTCGAGTGACTTTGAGTTCAATTGTGAGTTTTCTTGGTTCCTTGAGTTTAGATTCATCATCCAACACTTTTGAGGGTGTATTTAGACTTATATCATTTGGTATCAGAGGTTTGGTGGAGAGATTCATTAAAAAAAAAAATCACGTTTCGGTGGTAAAACAAAAAGGACAGAATTCATCTAGTTTTTCAGTCGACTTTAAAGGACGAATTCTCAGCCTTCAGGAGTCCAAATTGGTTGATTCTTTTTTTGATTCTCCATAACTTTTTGTCTAGAATACTCACAGAAGTTTTCAGATTTTTGTGAATTTTTTAGGTATTAAACTGGGCATTTTTTTTGCAATTGCGCCAGAAAGAAGCAAATCCAGGCCAGCGCACTCAACTTCATACGAAGATTTCTCCTGTGTCCGAAAAGCTTTTAAGGAGTTACTTTATTTTATTCTGCTTAAAATTTTCTGAATTTTCATGTAAGCCTTTGAGAGTCTCAAGGCGTTTTACATTTTCGTTCTGTTGTTTGAATTTACGGAAATATTCATCATTGTAACTGTAATAATCTAGCAAAATAGTGAGAAAAAAATCATTGCTGGTGATGATATTGCTAAGATGTTATAGGTTATAACTCAAAAATTGAAGAACTTGGAGAAAAAATCAGTGGAAAAAAAATTTGAAAAAAGAAAGAATGTGGGAAGATATTTTCTTTGAAACTGAAAAGGTTGATGTGCAAAATGTTCAAAATGCCATGCTTATGGGCATACATATCATTCCTGTCCTAATAAGTTTTACGTGTCTATGGATGATTATCAAAGCTTTGAAGAAGAAGATGAAATAAATAGGGTACTGGATCGAGCACTTAAAATTGAAGTCATGGAAAAAGAAGTTAGAAAAGAAGAAGCAATTTTGAAGTTGCTCTTAAAAATAAAGAAATAACTCAAGACTTTAAAGAAGAACAAGGGAAAGAAAAATGTTTTCATGAACTTGCTTTTAAAGGAACTTTTTTTCAAAAGAGATCTCTTATCAGCTCTTATCATGTCACAAATTTTGATCCCTTTGGCGAAGATTTTCCTGAGCAAGGTTCTAGTGTTGGTGGTGAAAGTCTCACAAGTTCAAACATGGTTGCTTCAATGTATCCAAGTGATGGTAGAAAAGTTAAATTGTTGCCTTTACCTCCCAAAGTTGCTAAAAAAGAAAAAGAGAAAAGCAACTATCTTGTAATTTGTAATAAAAATGAGAAGATAGTGGAAAAGAATAGGGAAGGGAATGCTTTGGTTATAAAACCAAAGAGGAGTATGGTACTACTTGTTACAACTCATCTCCTTTGAATGAGTTGTTAGGATAGTACAAAGAAGTGATTCACAATGACAAGCCCAAACGCCTCTCTCATATAAGAGACATTGAGCATGACATTGACTTGTTTGCTTTGATTCAACAAGCACCAATGACCAACAAAGCTTTCCATAGGTAGGGCGTGGAGGAAAGTAATAAACGAGAGAAGCCAATGCATGAAATGAGTGATGACTTAGTCTTTTCCAAAATAGACTTAAAGAGTGATTACCATCAAATGAGAATCAGGTCAAGAGATAGGTGGAAAACGGTTGTCAAAATAATAAAAGGTTGTATGAGTGTATGGTGATGCTACTAGCCTCCTTTTATAAAAGGTTCAATAAGTACTCAATATTCATGAGTCAATTCACCGAACTGTTAAAGAAAGGAGATTACGAGTGGGGTGATACAACAAGAACTTTTTGGACTGTCAAATACCTCTTTTGCAACACTCCTATGCTTATTGAGTGGATGGGTGTAAGTCCTACCTTTCATATGAGTGATTTATTTCCTTGCATTGATGATCCTAGTTTGAGGGCAAACTTTTTCAAAGAAATGTGAAATGAACCAAATATGAGTCCCTCTAAGCTTTATTTGGCTCATATACTAGTGACCCTTTTGTTAGAAGCTCTTGGTTCTCTAAAATTGCTAAACATGCATTACATGGGTCCATGAATGAAGCCCAACATGAAGCTACAGCAACATGAGAGCGACAACAAGATGGCATGAAGCATGGAGAAAGCCCAAGTTCTGTTTGGGCGTGAGTTTTGGTTTTATTTGCTTTTGTTGTTTTAAATTTGTGTTTGTAATACAGCCGAGAGATTACTCTTAAAGTATCTCCTAATGCCAAGCTATTTAGAGTGTGTTTAGGAGCCTAATAAGTTCATTATTTGCTATCGAAAGCTTGCTTGTAACAGCTCATTAAATGAGCTTCATTAGAAGCATGATTTAAGGAGTTTTGTAACTCCTTAGTAACTCCTTTGTGGTTGTTCATTAGGAACGGTTTTAAGGAGTGTTTTGGCCTATGTTTGGTGCTCCATTCTTCAATATAATGTGAGCAAAGGATCAATGAAAATTAGTTTTGAGTTTGATTAAAAAACCTTGTGTTTTAGCCATTAAACTTTGAGTCTGTCTCAAGTTCAAGAGTTCCCTTATTACTTTGAGTGTGTCTTGAGTAATAAGCTTAGGAGAGGTTGAGTGGGTCTTACCTCTGGTCTAAAACCCCAAATCATTGAGTTTGTCCTTGTGATTTGGCTTTATCCTTGGTTTTAAGTGACTTTGAGTTCAATTGTGAGTATTCTTGGTTCCTTCACTTTAGATTCATCATCCAACACTTTGGAGGGTGTATTTAGACTTACATCAAAATGCATTCAAATAATTTACTGAAAAAGATGAAGAAGAAGAAAGCTACATGATCTAGACAAAGACAAAAGTATCCACCTTTTCAATGTTATCCATCATTATTCCTTTGACCTCTGAAATTTGAGCCTTCACCTTGGCAAGCCTGCTCATTTCCTCAGGATGGTTCGTGCAATATTGCATGTGCTCCTTGAGTCTAGGGCTGCATATCAAGAAAAGAATAGTAGAAAGAGCCTTTACCATTCAGTAAAGGTGAACAGATCAACTCATAAATAATCAAATAAAAGAAGTAAGTCCATACACACCCAAATTCTCGGTCAAGGTTGTATGCAATGCTGAAACGATCTTCAAACAAATCGTCATCAGAGTCATTCTCCTCAGCAAGCGGATGAGCATCGTCGCTTTTGATACTTCCAGCATACTTCTGTTTAAAATCATCCTTCACCCGCTCAAGGAAAACATAAGGAAGACTCCTTCCAGCACCCTCATCAGCAACAACTAGAAAAACTAAAAGACACACAACATACTTCAATGAATTTTCTCATAGGGAAATCATATACAAAGAACATAAATCCACTGCCCAATCGCCATTACCAAAATTGTTGTCGATAAGGAAGTTAAATGTGTGTCCATCGCACGTGTAAGTATACTTGTTGCCGCTCGAAGGCAATTTCTGCAAGCATTGGACAGCTATGGTGCTAAAATTCCCGGAATACGAAGTATGCTCAGCTAGAACCACCGTTCCCTTCGCTACAAAGCTGTATATCAATCCTTTCTGATTCATCTTCGAAACACAATCTGATTCCAATCAGATGTATCAAGAATCCTAGTATTTTGGCAACCTATCAAATACAACATCAAATCGTTGTACCATCCGGAAAGAAACAAGAGCCCATCTAGTACAACCCTACACAATACGTTATTCAGAAAGAATATATCTCAATTACATAGTGACATCATCATCTAATTACAATTGGATACCTAACTGATCCAATTAATCATAGTCATAAAACCCTAAAAACTTAAACAAAACCAGAACATAATAATATAAAAAGAGGAAAATCACGCATATGAATCTTAACTCTATAGCTTCCGACTAACTAATACTCTACAACCCATTTCAATTGCAAACCCAAAATCGATTTATTTTTCTACCCATTTTGTGTAGAATAGTTACAAGACAATTGATGATAACGACGACAGAATTTACCTTGAGGAGAGAGAAAGGAGTAGCTTGAATCACGAGTATTTCCGCAAATTAGCACTCCACAAAGACAAAGAGAAAGTTGGAGATGGCAGGATTTTCAGCTTCCTTTGCACGGCTTGAGGACTTTTAGTTGGTTGTTGAATGCGACCTTACGCTTTGGGGAAGTTGCTGATGATTACGTGGGTGAAATGGGTTATCGAGAGTAAAAAAACTAATATAAACCCGGTGCACACTAACTTAGTGTGCACCTTATCCATCTCAAGTGAGTTTTAATGATTACAACTTTTCGTTTTTGCCGCGTTCAGTTTTCCGATCTTTTCTCTCTCCTGATAACTTATCTCTCCTCTGTTAACTTCACTCTCCTGATTAGGGGTGATAATGAGCCTGACAAACTCGGCTCGAGCTCGGGCTCGGCTCGGTCAAAGCTCGGCTCGAGCTCGGGCTCGGCTCGAGACTTAAACGAGCCGAGCCGAGCTAGGCAAAGCTCGGCTCGTAAAGCTCGTGAACAGCTCGATTATTATTTTATACTAAATATTAAAAAATTATTTATATATATTAAAAATTATATTAAGTAATCCTTTTAAGATACTAACTAAAGTATATATTAGAAGAAAGATATAAATGAAAGGTAAAAGCAATTAAACGAGCTCACAAGCCACAATCGAGCTCGAGCCACAATCGAACTCACGAGCCGAGCATGAGCCTATTCGAGCTCACCATCCGAGCCTAAACGAGCTCACGAGCCGAGCCTAAACGAGCTCACGAGCCGAGCTCGAGCCGCAAATTCTAATCGCGAGCTCGAGCCGAGCTCGGCTCCCCCAAGCTCGGCGAGCTCACGAGCCGAGCCGAGCCGAGCCTATGTAAAATTAAACGAGCTCGAGCCGAGCCCAGTGCTATTCGGGCTCGGCTCGCTCGATAAACACCCCTACTCCTGATAGTGTATTTTTGACATAATATAGTGTATTTTAAAATAATATAGTGTATTTTACAATGATATAGTGTATTTTAAAATGATAGTGTTTTGTTGAGTTTTTTTGGCATGATAGTGTTGTATGATATAGTGTATTTTGAAATGATATAGTGTATTTTGAAATAATATAGTGTATTTTGACATGATAGTGTTTTGTTGTGTTTTTTGACATGATAGAGTTGCATGATATAGTGTGTTTTGATATGATATAGTGTATTTTGAAATGTTATAGTGTAGTATATTTGTATATTACACAAAATTATCATAATCGATCGTTATAGTGTTTGACATGATAGTGTATTTTGACATGATATAGTGTATTTTAAAATGATATAGTGTATGTTTGTTCTGAACAACTGTTTTTGTTAAAATTTTATGGCAAGAGAATCTTATTGAATAGAGAGAAAATCGCGCAGATTTTGAAAAGCGGGAGTGACTAGTTTGTAGTGGGGCACGTGTTTAGGCCTGGTCCACACTATTTTTAATGTGAACCGGGTCCACGCAAGACGGATTGTATCGAGAGAGATTGGTTGTTGACCTTATTGCCCGTGATCATTTACTAATGTAAATTTGAACAGTTAAATTAAAGAGTTTGACACAAGTTAAAAAAAAAAAAAAAAAAAAAAGAGTTGTAGGCATGGGATTATGCTATTGAAATAATCTTACTTCTTTTTAAATTTTCAACATTTTAAATTTTAATATGAATTATTGATCAATATTGTAGGAACTAAAGCTGGTAGAACAATACTAATTAACTTATCTGATAGCCGAGGCGTGAATAAACACTGCTCTAAAGTTGAATTGCCCGTTACGTACACACAGGCTCTTGGCAACCAACCTCCGGGGATACACGACTACTGCTCCTCCGGTGTAGTACAGATTTGCAGTTTGAGAACACTTCGAACAATGCCCAGAGAAGAGAATAGTTAGATTGAAATTTTAGGGAGGCGATTTTTCTGTCTCTCCAAGAAGAATGAGCAGGCTCATTATATATAGAGGAAGGCAAAAAACCAACAACAAAAAGGCAATCAATTAGCGGATTTAAGGGATAACAAAACACACAATTGCGAATGCGTCGCGCCACAAGCCCTCGTCCGAACCTAGCCGGGGCAGGCGCGCACGTGTAGTGACTAGTTCCTTCCCACTCAACCCTCAACAAATGTATAAAGAAGGAAACTCTATATAAATAAGGTAGAAAAACTCTCAACTATCAATATGGAACAAATAGCTTTTTGTTCGTTTGAATCAACATTTGGACTGATAATCTCACACCATATATACTAACTAACTCCACCAAATATAACCATCAGTTTCAAGAGAGTACATATATAAATATATAATTAATTACAAAAAGTATACTACAATCTTAAATTTGAAATTTAGGTTAATGTGTAAGAATATAACCTATGCAAATAAATAATAGTGTAGTGGTGTTGATTAGAGAGGTTATAAAAATTTTAAGAGTTTTCTTTTTAATATAAGAGTACTGAAAGGTCGGACACACTATTATTAGCATTTGATCAATAAGTATTATTATATACATTTGTATTTAATTATTCTAAAAAGAGACTATAATCTTGTCTTTAAATAATTTTTTTCTCACAAATACCAATATGGGGTTGTAGATTAGTTGGTTTGTGTATTTTGTATTTCAAATGAGAGGTTGTGGGTTCAAGTCTTACACACACAAATTTCAACTCTTAACAATTCTTAGACAGGCGCACGAAATTTCAAGATAATTCAATTCCAAAGCAGTCTGTGTTCAGGACAGGCCACATGACTTTCCAAATTTGCTTCTAAAAATACTGTAGTTTGGCAGTGAAGATAAAAACTCTCATCACTTTGAAATTTTTTGTACAAATACATAAATATCCAATATTTAAAAATGCTAGTATCTCCCTTTCCTATATAAAAATTTCAATCTATAAAAAAAAATTAATTCCAAACTCCATCTAGTCTCCATCTCACTTACCAACCTTCACATTTCTCTCTTTACTCTTGTTTGGGACCCATTTCATGGATCGACCCATATATGGCAAAAATTACTAAAATACCACTACCTTTAGGGGAGGCAATTCTCCAACAACTGGAACTGACTTAAATGCCCTCATTTATTAGAAGTCTCAGCCTTTATAAATAGGGGTGGTCTCATCAATCAAAGAATGTGGAGTTCTCACCTGAAAAAACCAGAGCATCTCTCTCTACATTGATCACTTTCTCTCTCTACCTCAATCATTTATTGACTTGAGCGTCGGAGGAGCAATCCCGGAACCACCTTTGATCTGGGGTAGTCTAACCTTGTTTTACAAGTTCCGTACGTATGAATATCGAAGCTCAGGCGTACCTTCTTGGGACCCACATCAAGTATGTATCTACTACAATCCTTAATTTCTTTGACATAAACAGTTTGGCGTCGTTTGTGGGGAAGTTACAAACAAAGTTACTTCGCTACCACTCAGCAATGACCCCTACCAAGAGGACACGCTCCCAAGCCAACCGTTCCGGGAGAGCTCAAGTTTCCCATCATCGTACACCTACGGTGCTATCCCTCTATCCCAATGATGATGATTCTACCCCGATGGGGAAACCCATCAGCATTGTGAAGTCGGACAGCCCGCAGCCTCGAGTCAGATACAAGCAGTTGACCCTCCACCCATAACTACAACAGACATCACCTTGATTACAGCTCAGATTCAACAAACCCTCCAGCAAAGTCGGATGGATATGGTTGCCACTCTCGTCATGAAGAGATCATTCGTCCCTTCCGATATGCTCAGCCTAACCGGTTGGGACCTAAATAGAGGGAAGGAACGCGTCAACCTTCAAGGGGCAACTCAACCAGGGAGAAGTAAGCTACTCATGCCTCCTCAAGGTTCCCCAGGAGCAATGGCTCTCAGCACCCCCGGGATGCCCGTTAGATAATAAATGAAAAGCGACTGATGGAGGGCTATGATGCTAGACATCATCAATCGAAAGAATGCGTCTCGAAGAACGCAACTCCTAAATACCTGGTCGGAGAGAGTGGTGTGGTGACCCAGAACTGCAAAACCCCTCTAGAATCAACAGTGGCACTACTCGGCCAAGGGCTTCTACTTGGCCATAGGTGCCTACTCATCTAAGGTGCCTACTCATCTAAGGTGCTTACTCATCAAAGGCACCCACTCATCAGCGGTACCCACTCATCCAAGGTACTAACTCATCTAAGGTGCCAAAAAGGCACCCACTCATTAGCGGTGCCTACTCAGGCAAGGTACCCACTCATCCTTGGTGTCCACTCGGCCAAGAGAAATCTGCCTCAACCTCAAAGGCACACTATCAAAAGCCTTACATCACCCAGATTTGTCAAGGCAAAATTAAGTAGATACCTCGCAAACTCTCGGATCAACAAAGGCGAGCAAAAGGAAACTCAAGTGCCGAGAACTTCTCCAATGGCACCTCCCGGGTCACGAGAAGGGTGCCCCAACCAACTTAGGCTAAAAAACGGCTAAGTACCACTTATTAGGACCTACTCGGCATCTGAGTAGTGTCGTTGTGACAAAATACCTCCTCGGGAAGTTTGAGGGTGATAAGTGGCTTTTAAGGCCGCTTTTATGGCCTCTTTCCACCCTAATTAAGCCCTTGTTTAGTCCATTTTTATGCTTATTTAGCTTAGTTTTGTTCAATGTTAGTGATTCTACTAGTTTCATGCAATTTGAGTCCTTTTTGGGAGTTATAGGTTGTTTTCTCTTCATGTGAAGAATGAATGTTGTGAACACCCTATGCTATGACTTGCTCTTAACTTCTTTTAGGTTCCGTAGCGGCCTAATCAAGGTTGTCGAAGCTTGGAATTGGAAAAGGGAACCTTTAGATGAAGAGAAGGAGCTTCAAATTGCAAAGAAGAGTAGAAGCAGAGTCAAAGCTCGTGCTCCAACCTCATGGAGCAGGAGCTCCAAAATCCCTTGCATACAAGAAGGTTTGCCGAGAAATCGAAGCTGGCGCTCAAACCTCTGGAGCGGGAGCTCCAAAAGCCCTTGCATACAAGAAGGTTTGCCGAGAAATCAAAACTGGCGCTCCAACCTTCGGAGCGGGAGCTTCGATCCGCGGCGAAACTCTCACCTTAGGCTCAGAGCTGGCGCTCCAACCTCGTGAAGCGGGAGCTTCGACCTGCTGTTAAAATCTCTCTCATTAAGTTCAGAGCTGGCGCTCCACGCATGGAGCGGGAGCTTTGAATGGTCAGCTCCCGATTTTTTTTCGCTGTTTGCCCTTACTCTAAGTTGTATTTGTGAGGGGTATAAATACCCTCTCTTAAGACATTTGAGGAGAGGCTTTTAATTCCAGAATAAAAGGATTCAAAGCAAGAGAACACTATTCTAGGTTAATTAGAGAGAGAAAAACACATTCTTAGGAGAGAGGAAGTTGTAACTCAACCCTTGTTCTTCATTTTTATCAATCAAAGCATCAATCTTTTGGTAATTTCTAGTCTCTAATCCTTATTTCCTCGCTTATATTTGGTTATTTGTTTAGTTTTATGCTTGTTTAAATTAGTTTATACTTGCCTTGACTAGTCTTAGTAGTCTATTGTTCAAAGGTTCAATCTTTCTCGTTTTCACTAATCATGCTTAGTAGTTTTAGTATGTTTGCTCCTTTTATTGTTGCTTTTACTAGTCTTACTATGTTCTCCTCCTTCCTAGGCTAGATTTCTAGCTAGGGAAGGGGGATAATGGGACTTTGTGATGATTTTGAATGATGTTTGGTTGGCTTTGGTGATTGTTCTTTTGATGCTCGAATCAAGGTATTTTATTGTAAAAGTATGAAACTTGATCACCTTTATGCTTAAATCTTGTGCTAATGTTGGGTTATGTGAGAGCAAGCTCGATATTAGTGATGACTTGATGATGGGTAGACCATGACCTCAAAGGCGGGGTTGGGTAAGCGGTGTCGAGGGGTGTGCGAGAGTGACCTCTTGATGTTGGACCAAGGCCCTCAATAGATTTGATCCATTGCCCACCAAATGTTGTCGAAATCGTTGTTGTGAGTTCCACGATTTCGCCTCTCCCTAGTGTTTGCCTTATTGATTAATCACTCTTGTTTTATCTTCCTTAGGTAGTCTAGTTGATAACCCAAACCCATTTTCTTTTACTCCCGTCAATTGATTGCATCTCGAACTAAGTTAAAACCCCTTGCTTCTCCATGGATACGACCCCTTACTACGCTATACTACCTTATTAGGCTAGTTAGTTAGACTAGGGAGATTTTATTCTTGACCCGGAACCATAGGAAGTAACGACACCTAGGGGACCGATCAAGTTTTGGCGCCGTTGCCGGGGAAGCAACGTGTTGTTTAAACTTAGTTTATTGCCCATCAATTGTTTTTTTTTTTTTATTTTCATTTTTGTTATTGTGTTGTCATTACTAACCGTGTGCTTAGCTTTGTTGAATGATAAGGAGATCTCAAGGTATTCCTACCACTCCTCTTGACCCGGAAATTGACCGTACTTTGAGGCAAGTTCGGAGGTTATTTGAACATCAAACCGAGGAGGAGGAAACATTTTTTGACTCCTCAAGTGAGGCAAGTGAAGCCATGGCCGAAGATGACAACCCTCTATTTCAAGACTTTGGTAATCCGGAGGACTATGAGCTCACCGGTGGCATTTTGCTCCCCACCACCACTACAAACTTCACTATTCATCCACAATATACACAAATGGTGCTTAGGGAGCAATTTTCCGGAGCCGCACATGAGAATCCCATTGAGCATCTTGATAGATTCCTTGAGTTGTGCGCCATGGTCCAAACGAACCAAGTCACTCAAGAATACATCCGTATGCATCTCTTCCGGCAATCCTTAGCGGGAAAAGCTTATAGGTGGCTTAAGAATCTCAAACCAAACTCCTTGACTACTTGGAGGGCGGTGGCTAAAGCCTTCCTAAAGAAGTTTATATCGGAGGAGAATACCGCGGAAATGAGAAGGAAGATCTCCAACTTCCAACAAGAATCGGATGAGTCTCTAGGTGAAGCTTGGGAACGATTCAATGAGTACGTTAGAGCTTGCCCCCATCATGAGTATAGCGAGCCTCTACTTATTAGATTCTTCTATGATGCTCTTGATCCCATTAGTAGAGCCAATCTTGATGCTGGAGCCGGAAGCCAATTAAGGAAAGTTCCCCAAGCTCAACTTAAAGATACAATTGAGGATGTGGTTCGCAACTATTCATGGGGTGGTAAGAGAAGAAGTCAAGGAAAAGCTAATGGGAAATTCGAGCTTGACCAAGAGTCACTCAAAGCCTTCATGGAACAACTTCTTGACAAGAAGCTAGGGAAAGAACAAGCTTCTTCTTCCTCATCTCGGCAAGTAAACTCATTCTCATGTGAAATTTGTGGGGGTACCAACCACGACACCTCTTATTGTGGTGGTAAGGACCCCGAGCATGTAGCGGCTATGGGTTATCTCAATAATCAAAGAGATCAAAGGGATAATTGGAGAGGCCCTAACTCCAATCTTAATCCGAGGTTCAATGACTATGGTGGACCAACCAATTTCCAAAATCAAGTAAACCAAGGAACTCCCTATTTACATCCAAATGCTAGAAACAACTTCAACAAGCCCCTTCCACAAAATCAATTCTCAAACCAACCCCCAACCACCTTCCCAAACACTTCAAACCCCCAAGGTGGCCCATCTCCGGACACCCTTCTTATCCTAGACAACATCAAAAACATTTCTCAACAATTTGAACAAAAGTTGAGTAACCTTGATCGAAAGGTTAACCAAAAATTCCAAGAAACCACTTCTCACCAAAAGATCCTTGATAATCAAGTTGCCCAACTAGCCGAGAGAGTTTCTCAACTCTCAAATGAGAAGTTTCCCGGTCAACCTACTCCGAACCCCGCAAATTCCCACCATGTGAAGGCCATCTCCCTAAGATCCAGAAGATCATACCAAGTACCTAAAGCGGTGCAACAAGAGGATGATAAGGAGAAGGAAGAACAAGTTGTTGGAAAAGGAGAAAATGAAACCGAAGAGGGTGTGGAGAAGGATAAAGAGGTTGAGGTAGAAAAGCAAGCATCAACAAATCTCCAACCATCAAGATTCGATCCTCCCCCACCATTTCCGGAAAGGATAGTTGAGAGAAAGTTGAATGACAAGTACAACAAGTTCATGAGCATGTTGAAAGGTCTTGAAATCAACATTCCCTTCCTTGAGACCATGTCACAAATGCCATCCTATGCAAAGTTCCTCAAATAACTTCTCTCCAACAAGAAAAAGCTCAATGAACAATGCATCACTCTTCCACATCAAGTGAGTGCGCTTGTGCAACGCCAAATGCCACCCAAGCAACGAGATCCGGGTAGTTTCACTCTCCCGGTGAAATTGGGAGATCTTGAGACCAAAGGAGCATTAGCCGATTTGGGAGCAAGTGTGAGCTTAATGCCCTTGTCCATTGCAAAGTTGCTCAAATTTGAGATGGTGCCTTCACGGAAGACAATTCAATTAGCCGACCGCTCGATTAAGCTACCTTGTGGAGAACTTGAGGATATACCGATTCGAGCTGGTAATATCTTTGTGCCTTGTGATTTTGTTGTAATGGATATGGAGGAGGACCCTCATACTCCTCTTATCCTTGGAAGAGAGGCTCTTAAAACAATGGGAGCTGTGATTAATTGCAAGAACAACACGATCACTTGTGAGGTGGCCGATGAAAGAGTGGTGTTTGAGTTTTCGAAAACCTTGAAGCAACCTATGGTGGAGAAGGTGTGGCGAGTAGACTTGGTGGAGTCGGAGATAGCTATTTATGAGAGGGTACAAAGCATGAGACATGATACGCTTTTTGAGGCCCTCCAAGATAATGAGGGGATGGAAAAATCAAGAGAGGCCATGGAGATTGAGGCTCACCTTAATGAAGCTCATACCGATGCCCAAGAAAGCAAAGATGAGCTCCCATTGATCCAAACCGTGGCCATGGGGGAGAGTTCTAAGCCTCCCCCCAAGGTAGACTTGAAACCCCTTCCCCCCTCTCTCAAATATGCTTTTCTTGAGAATGATAGCGAATATCCTTTTATTGTCAATGCTAACCTTGATGACATCTCCTTGCAAAAATTGATTGAGTTGTTGAGAAAATATAAGGGTGTCATAGGGTATAGTATTGATGATATCAAGGGTATTAGCCCTAGCTTGTGTATGCATCGCATCCACCTTGAGGATGATCATGCCACCTCTATTGAGCCTCAAAGGCGGTTGAATCCGACTTTGAAGGAAGTTGTGAAACAAGAGGTTCTTAAGCTCCGTGAAGCGGGCATCATCTATGCTATCTCGGATAGCAAATGGGTGAGTCCGGTTCATGTGGTTCCTAAGAAAGGTGGCATGACTATTGTCAAGGATGACAAGGGAAATGACATCTCCACCCGTACCGTGACGGGGTGGAGGATGTGCATTGACTATAGGCGGCTAAACAAAGCCACTAGGAAGGATCATTTCCCTTTGCCATTCATTGACCAAATGTTGGAGAGGTTGGTAAAGCATTCTCATTATTGTTTTCTTGATGGTTACTCTGGATTCTTCCAAATTCCTATTCATCCGGATGACCAACATAAAACAACCTTTACATGCCCTTATGGAACATTTGCATACCGAAGAATACCCTTCGGTTTATGCAATGCTCCATCTACCTTCCAAAGGTGCATGACCTCCACCTTTTCCGACATGCTTGAAGATGTCATTGAGGTTTTCATGGATGATTTTAGTGTTTGCGGTTCGTCTTTTGACACGTGCTTAAAAAATCTCGAGAAAGTCTTAAAAAGATGTCAAGAGACAAACCTTGTGCTAAATCGGGAAAAGTGTCATTTTATGGTTGAGGAGGGCATTGTCCTTGGCCATAAGATTTCAAAGAATGGAATTGAAGTTGACCCGGCAAAGGTTGCGGTGATTGAAAAGCTACCCCCACCCACTTCGGTGACCGGGGTGCGTGCCTTCTTGGGCCATGCCGGCTTTTATCGCCGTTTCATCAAAGATTTTTCACAAATTGCAAGACCTTTGACGAGGCTACTTCAAAAAGAAGTGGAGTTCCGATTTGATGAAGCTTGCACAAAGGCATTTGAGACCTTGAAAAATGCTTTAGTGAATGCGCCCATTGTGCAAGCTCCGGATTGGGAGCTCCCATTTGAACTAATGTGTGATGCGAGTGATTATGCAGTTGGTGTTGTACTTGGACAAAGGAAGGATAAAAAATTGAATGTGCTCTCATATGCAAGCCGAACGCTAGATGATGCACAAAAGAATTACTCGACCACGGAGAAAGAGATGTTGGCGGTGGTGTTTGCATTTGACAAATTCCGGCCCTATCTCGTTTGCAACAAGGCCATCGTCTACACCTATCATGCCGCGGTCAAGTACTTTGAGCAAGAAAGATGCCAAGCCACGACTAATTCGATGGGTTCTCCTCCTTCAAGAATTTGACATGGCAATTCTTGATAAAAAAAAGGAGTGAAAATCTAGTGGTAGACCTCCTCTCTCGGTTGCCATTAGACCATCCTTCCTATGGTGAGATGGAGAAACCAATCAATGATGAGCTTCGTCATGACACTCTCATGGCAATCATCTCCAACACAATCCCTTGGTACGCCGATATTGCTAATTATTTGGCGAGCGAAATAGTGCCTCATGACTACAACTCTCATCAAAGAAAAAGGTTTTTCAAGGAGGTCAAGAGGTATTTTTGGGATGATCCGCATTTGTACAAGAGGTGCAGTGATGGTGTATTTCGAAAATGTGTGCCTACTCACGAGATTGAAAGAGTTTTGGAGCATTGTCACTCACTTGCATGTGGAGGCCATGGTGGTGTTGGTAAAATGATGGCAAAGATCCTTGATTGTCTCCTTTAGTGGCCAACATTGCATAAAGACGCTCACACATTCATCCTTCATTGTGACCGATGCGAAAGAATGGGGGGAATAACCAAACGGAATGAAAGGCCCCAACAATTTATTCTTGAAGTTGAGCCTTTTGACGTATGGGGTGTCGACTTTATGGGTCCTTTCATTTCCTCTTGTGGAAACCAATATATATTGGTGGCCATAGACTATGTGACTAAGTGGATAGAAGCCATCCCTTCACCTACCAATGACCATAAGGTAGTGATGAAGTTGCTCAAAAAGTTCATCTTCCCTCGATTTGGAGTGCCACGATGTCTCATTAGTGATGGAAGGTCTCATTTCGCTAAGAAGCAATTTGAAGCTCTCTTGAAAAAGTATGATGTGCACCATAAGGTCGGTTTGCCCTACCATCCTCAAACTCAAGGGCAAGTGGAGGTCTCAAATCGCGAAATCAAGAATTTGCTCGAAAGGATGGTAAATAAATCAAGGAAAGATAGGTCTCTTCGTTTGGATGACACTCTTTGGGCTTTAAGGACCGCTTACAAGACCCCGATTGGCACTACTCCTTATCGGCTTGTGTATGGAAAGGGGTGCCATCTACCGGTTGAGCTTGAGTACAAAGCATGGTGGGCCGTGAAAATGCTCAATATGGACCCCGACTTGGCCGGAAAGAAGAGGTTGCTCAAACTCAATGAGTTGGAAGAACTAAGGTTCGATGCATATGAGAGCTCTAGGCTTTACAAAGAGCAAACCAAGAAGTGGCATGACAAAAGAATCAAAGATCGTGACTTCAAGGTCGGTGACAAAGTTCTCCTATTCAACTCACGGCTCCGTCTTTTCCCCGGAAAGTTGAAGTCTAAGTGGTCCGGTCCATTCTCTATCACCAAGGTCACTCCTTATGGCTCATTTGAATTGGAAGGTGAAGATGGAGCTAGGTTCATGGTAAATGGCCAAAGAATCAAGAAGTATTTCGATAAGGAACAAATTGGAAAACTTGGTTGTTTGATGCTCGAGTCGGTCCCAACCGACTCGTCCCCCGAAGCCTCTTGAGGAAGATGAAGGGGTCTAGCTTAAGACCATAAATCAAGCGCCTTTGTATATATTGTTTATATTTTGTTATTGTCGAACGTTGATTTATATTTTGTTTTGGTGGATTGTAAAATCCGGAGGTTTTTTTTTTTTTTTTCAAGGGAGGGGTGGATATTAGTGTGATTGAGAAATACGAGGCACGGCTTCTCGGCTCATCTAACCAATAGTTGAGTTGAGTTTTAAGCTAAGTCCTACATCTCACTTTGGGCTAATTTAAACCCCCATAGGGTATGGTTTGTTGTGTATGTGTGCAGGAAAAGAGAAAAAAGGAAATCGGCCAAGTATTGGGATCAGAGCTCCCGCTCCAATCCCATGGAGCGCCCGCTCTAAATACCACCCCTCAATATGAAGAATGCCGAAAACTTGAAGCCCCCGCTCCAGCCATATGGAGCGCCCGCCCCATCGAAAAGAGAAAAAAATTGATCAAGTGCTGGATTCAGAGCTCCCGCTCCAAGCATTGGAGCGCCCGCTTTGATGCTAAAGGCAATGCAATTGCCGAGATTTTAAAGCGCCCGCTCCACACGATTGGAGCGCCCGCTCTGGTCAAAGCGCCCGCTCTGAATGGTGGAGCGGGAGCTTCGAGCGATTTTATGAAAAAATAAATGACCCAGCGCCTGTCAGAGCGCCCGCTCTGAATGGTGGAGCGGGAGCTTCGAAGGCCAGTTCTGAAAAAAATAAACACGCATATGCCCTTCCTCTTTCTCCCATTCTCTCCCTCAAACCCTCAAACCCTCAAACCCTCACTCTCCCCTCAAACCACTCTCACTCCTCCCAAACCCTCCACAAATCACCCTCATTCATCTCAAAAACACTCAAAACATTCCCCATTCTCACTTCTATTCCAAATTTCCCACTCCAAACTCAACTCTTAGCATCAATTCGGGGTTTTTGCTCGGGCCACTTTGGATTTCACTCGGGTTTACTCTCCTTTGCACAGCAAGAAGAAGATTTGGTTCTAACTGTGGTAAAATCTCTCTTAATCAAGTTCATTTTTCTTATCTTTGAGAATTTGTGCTTGATTTTGTTAGGGTTTCCTTTGGAATTTTTGTGTTTAGATGAAATTAGGTGTTTTGGCTTGAGTTTGTGCTTGAAGTTGATTAATTGGTGATTGTGGTGGTGTTATTATTGATTATTTGTGCAAATTTTTGGAGGCATTGTGGAGTTTTTGTGGTTGTTGAGGAATATCATTGGATTCTACAACCCTTAGGTATTGTTGGTCATTTTTGTTGGTTGACTTTGTTGTTGTTGGTGATTCTTGTTGTTGACTATTGTGTTTTATACCGGTGTAATGGGTTCAAAAAGACCTCGCACTAGCTCCTCACCTTCCTACAGTGTGAACCTTACCAAACCCGAACACAAAGCCAAGTTTCGTGAGCATGAGAAGAGGGAGGTGAAACAAACCCTTTTCTATGATCATATAACTTGTTTTCACCTCAGGATAGATGATAAAGTGTGCGACCTCGCCCGTACACTCGGTTTTGCCCCGTTCCTTAAAAACCAAATCCCAAATGATTGGATCACCACAGATAAGACCTACAACCACCCCACACAACCTCCCCTCGCCTACCGCACTCTAACTCTAGAATTCTTAGCTAGCTTTGAATTCAAGAGAACATCTACGGAGGCAGGGGATGCCTTTGAGATTAAATTCAGATTGTTCAACCACCAACACACCATGAGCCTCGCTGAGTTTAATGAGTGTTTTTTGTGGGATCCTAGAGCAGAGGTGTATGATTGTTATGGGGATGGTATTGAAGGCTATGACATGCAAGCCTGGTGGAAGAGGATAACTGATGGGTCTAGGGACTTCCTCTCTAACTCATCAAAAGCCTCAGAAATCCATCATGGCGCATTGAGGTATTTCCATAGGATGTTGGTGTATTGTTTCTTCTCCCGGCAAGATCTTGGAAAAATGAGCGACCAAGAACTTCATTTGCTATGGAGAGCAAGTGAAGGATGAAGGTTTCTAGATCAAAATAACCCGGCCGATAAAGTCAACTTGGGTTTCCTGCTTGCCACGAGGATGCTCACCATCAAGCAAGACACAAGAATGAAAGGGCCCATCCAATTGGGAGGGATGGTGACATGGATTGCTTATAGGCTCGGGTACAAAGAGTAACTTGTCAAGATGGAGCCGGAGTGCTATGGGTCGGCTCTAAACTTTGATCACCTCAAGAATATGAAATTCACAAAAGAGACATCAAAAGCTACCTTTTGGTTGATAAAGGGAGCAGTATGGTGCAAGATCCCAAACAGATTCATGACCGAACCCCCAGCAAACACCCCAAATCCATGGAGAGTCCCATTTGAGGAGATTGCTGCTTCGGAGCTTGATCCGAATGAGATCGAAAGAAGAAACCGAGCACGGCAACAACATCAACAACAACAACGCCAACCAAGGCCGCAACGAGTGGAGCACGAACGTCACCCCTCCCATGAGGAGGGAGGTATGAGCCACTCTTACCCTTCTAGTTTTAACATCGAACATGCTTTTCATAACTTAAGTTTGCAAGTGGGCCAATTGGAGGCCAACAACCAGGGGATGGCGCTCCAAAATTCTTTGCTTTTCAACCACTTTGTGGAGCAAGGGCAAATCGCCCCGCCAGTTAACCATCCCTATTGGCCTCCACAGCTAGGGCCAGTGCCAAATTGGGGAGGGGAGCACATTGATGGCACTCCTCGTGAGCCAGTCTACCCCTATTGGCGGGGTCCATCCTCCCAAGTTAGGGAGCGGCGCACCTTTCCCCCATATGACTATACCCAGCCCGGGGGGTGTGACTATTTCGGCGACCCCGCCTATAGATACATCCCACCGGAGCATAGCCATGACCCATCCTTTACGGGGTACTCGGGTTTCCCTCCTAACTTTTACGGCGGTTGGGAACCCCATGGTCCCCCCTTGCGTGAGGATGGGACCCCGATCGATCTTGCTTATGATTGGCGCCGCCCCGATGAGGGCGGGCCAAGTGGATCTTAGATCGCTCCATGAATAGCCCCTCCTCCCCTCTTTTTCTCTATTCCTTGGTCTTACCGAGGTCGGTTTTCCATTCAAGTTGGGGGGGGGTGTACTTTACATTGTTTTTGATAAAGGGGCGCAATTTTAGGGGTCATGGCTCGGGGGAATTGCAATCTTAAGGAATTGTTGAGTTATGTGTTAAGCTAGATTTGTTTTTCTTTGCCCTTTGTATATACTTTTGTTGGAACTAATCTTTCCTTTGAGTTGATGGCCTTTCATAGCAAGCATCCGTGGATGAAGTCAAGGTGAGAAGAGCATTGCTTCTGATATTGCATTTGGCCTTTACTGCTTCAATGATGGGTGAGATCGTTCCAACTCCCTTTTAGTTACTTGTTTGCTTAGTTTTAGGATAGTTTAGGAAAGATGATGATCGTTCGAGGTTGTTTGGCTTTAATTTTACATTAGTGGTTATGAACACCACCTGGGTTTAAGTGCATAATTTGATTGATAGTGTTGGTTATGTGCCATTGCCTACTTACTTTCATCTCTTGGAAAAAAAAAAAAAATCGAAAAAATACGCATGAATCAAGGCAAATTTTTTTCTTTTAATTATTTATTTTGCTCTTGAGTTGAGAACAATATCATTGAAGCTCCACTATTTTGAATGCTTTTATTCCTAGATGTTAGAAGCCCGCATGCTTAAAGATGTTTATGGTTGATTTTAGTATACGCTATGTTAAGGTAGCGGTTAGAACTTTTGAGAGCATAAGACCTTAATTCATGGATTGTGGTACGAAGGTGTTGCTCTCTCTAGTGATTTGAAACCTTAAAGGTAGCATTTGCTTGATAACCCCATGTGAGGACTTTCAAAAAAGCCCCAACATCCATTTTGAGTGCATGGATCCTCGACATCGCATACTTCTATCGAGAACTTGACTCTAATCTATCTTAGATCGCACCGAGCCGCTCTAGGGAAAGATAAAGGCGTTCATTTCGGTGACTATTTTCACTTTTATAGTTTTAGGCCTTTTCTTGGTTTTATTTTTGTTTGCATATGCCCTTCCTCTCAACCCTTTGAGCCTTATCCTTTCTTTGATTACCTCAATACAAGCCAATTGCCTCCTTGTTTTATTTTTCACCCTTGTAGTGAATAGTGAAGTTAGAGCGATTGTCTTGAGTGATATTTGAAACAAATAAGGGGAAAGGAAAATGATGAGATTCTTGAGGTATAGTGGAAATTTTGTGTATATTCTTGAATAAATGCAATTGCAACTTCATAGAAAAAGCCACCCAAAATCAAAGAAGGTGGGAAAAAAAATAAATTAAAAAAAAAAAGAGAGAAAAAGAAAGAAAATCCAAAATAATTCTTTTATTGCTATGTTTTCGAATAAGTTTGGGGGAACCTTATCCCTAAATGGTTCAATATGTTTTGTGAGCATGGTTATTTAGCTCTTTTGCTCCTACTAAAGCTTCACTATATTAGGATTGAGCATCACTATCCAAATTTATTCACACCCTTTACCCCTAGCCTACGTTTCCACCCTTAAAAAGTCCTTTTGACCTTAGAGGGTTGAGTCATTGTCGGTGGTGGAAGATTGGAATCAAGCCTATTGAGCGAGTATGCTATGTCGAGATGTCGAGTAACCTTCTCCTATTCTATTTCTTATTACATTTCATCGGCTCCATTCTTCGGAGTTTAGAGAAGCTCCCTTAAATGTGCTCTATCTAGTTCTCTATGCTTAGTGTATGGTATGTTTTAATCAACCTATGGACATCTTTGAGCATGCTTACTTTTAATGTCTAGAAATTCTTACATTCATTTGCGCCTGCTTCTCGTCAAAATCTCACTTAAGAGCACCATTTTATTTTCTTTGGTTTATTTATTTTTGATTTGCCTTGGATTCTAAGATCTAGAGTTATGGGTCAAACTCTTAGGAAACCCTTACGAGAGCACACTCGTCCTCCTTGGCGACTTTGAGGTTTAAAGGGCTTGTCATTTACGCTAAAATTGACCGTGATTCCTACGAAAGTGAGTTAGTGTACAAACTTTACTGTTTTCTCTTTATTCGAGGACGAACAAAGGAATTAGTCTGGGGGAGTTTGATAAGTGGCTTTTAAGGCCGCTTTTATGGCCTCTTTCCACCCTAATTAAGCCCTTGTTTAGTCCATTTTTATGCTTATTTAGCTTAGTTTTGTTCAATGTTAGCGATTCTACTAGTTTCATGCAATTTGAGTCCTTTTTGGGAGTTATAGGTTGTTTTCTCTTCATGTGAAGAATGAATGTTGTGAACACCCTATGCTATGACTTGCTCTTAACTTCTTTTAGGTTCCGTAGCGGCCTAATCAAGGTTGTCGAAGCTTGGAATTGGAAAAGGGAACCTTTGGATGAAGAGAGGGAGCTTCAAATTGCAAAGAAGAGTAGAAGCAGAGTCAAAGCTCGTGCTCCAACCTCATGGAGCGGGAGCTCCAAAATCCCTTGCATACAAGAAGGTTTGCCGAGAAATCGAAGCTGGCGCTCCAACCTCTGGAGCGGGAGCTCCAAAAGCCCTTGCATACAAGAAGGTTTGCCGAGAAATCAAAGCTGGCGCTCCAACCTTCGGAGCGGGAGCTTCGATCCGCGGCGGAACTCTCACCTTAGGCTCAGAGCTGGCGCTCCAACCTCGTGGAGCGGGAGCTTCGACCTGCTGTTGAAATCTCTCTCATTAAGTTCAGAGCTGGCGCTCCACGCATGGAGCGGGAGCTCTGAATGGTCAGCTTCCGATTTTTTTTCGCTGTTTGCCCTTACTCTAAACTGTATTTGTGAGGGGTATAAATACCCTCTCTTAAGACATTTGGGGAGAGGCTTTTAATTCTAGAAAAAAAGGATTCAAAGCAAGAGCACACTATTCTAGGTTAATTTGAGAGAGAAAAACACATTCTTAGGAGAGAGAAAGTTGTAACTCAACCCTTGTTCTTCATTTTTATCAATCAAAGCATCAATCTTTTGGTAATTTCTAGTCTCTAATCCTTATTTCCTCGCTTATTTTTGGTTATTTGTTTAGTTTTATGTTTGTTTAAATTAGTTTATACTTGCCTTGACTAGTCTTAGTAGTCTATTGTTCAAAGGTTCAATCTTTCTCGTTTTCACTAATCATGCTTAGTAGTTTTAGTATGTTTGCTCCTTTTATTGTTGCTTTTACTAGTCTTACTATGTTCTCCTCCTTCCTAGGCTAGATTTCTAGCTAGGGAAGGGGGATAATGGGACTTTGTGATGATTTTGAATGATGTTTGGTTGGCTTTGGTGATTGTTCTTTTGATGCTCGAATCAAGGTATTTTATTGTAAAAGTATGAAACTTGATCACCTTTATGCTTAAATCTTGTGCTAATGTTGGGTTATGTGAGAGCAAGCTCGATATTAGTGATGACTTGATGATGGGTAGACCACGACCTCAAAGGCGGGGTTGGGTAGGCGGTGTCGAGGGGTGTGCGAGAGTGACCTCTTGATGTTGGACCAAGGCCCTCAATAGATTTGATCCATTGCCCACCAAATGTTGTCGAAATCGTTGTTGTGAGTTCCACGATTCCCCCTCTCCCTAGTGTTTGCTTTATTGATTAATCACTCTTGTTTTATCTTCCTTAGGTAGTCTAGTTGATAACCCAAACCCATTTTCTTTTACTCCCGTCAATTGATTGCATCTCGAACTAAGTTAAAACTCCTTGCTTCTCCGTGGATACGACCCCTTACTACGCTATACTACCTTATTAGGCTAGTTAGTTAGACTAGGGAGATTTTATTCTTGACCCGGAACCATAGGAAGTAACGACACCTAGGGGACCGATCAGAGGCTCATTAGCCTCCCGAGTCGAGAACTTCGTTGACACCTCCGCGGGAAGCATGGGGCTCATTAGTCCCCCAAGTCGAGAATTTCTCCATGCGCACCTCCTCGGGTCATGAGAGGGGTGAACCACTAACATAGCCAAAAATGGCAAAGTACAATTTATTGACTCCTTCATGACATCAAAGTGGTGTCGCTTAAAGTCACCCCTCTCGGCCAGGGTTGGAACCCCCTCGGCTCGGGCATGACCCTCTTGGCCAACTTGGTGTGCGCAAGCTACCTCCATCCGAGCACGACCCCTCTCGCTTTAAAGAACTTACTCGGGAAATGAACTGCACATTAGGGCACCTAACTTGAAGCAAGGCGCAATCCGAGTCCCCCCCCCCGCTCTCTGGACTGGCAGGGTACCCCAGAACAAGGGTCTCTCTCTCTCTCTCTCGAGTTCCGCTGGATGACCACCTCGGGAAGGAATGATACTACCCTATTCGTTCATCCAGCGTGGGGCTAATTACTTTAATCCCTCAGCTGGACAAATAAATACGCTCAAAGGAGGAAGGATGGGGCTCATAAGCCTCCTGAGTTGAGAAACTTCTCCATCAGCACCTCCTCGATCATAAAAGGAGCGTCCTACTCACTTGGCGAAAAAATGGCCAAGTATCATTTATCAATATTTACTTAGCATCCGAGTAGCATCCCGAGACCTCCCTGGGATGCATGGGGCTCATTAGCTCCCTCGAGTCGAGAAACACTATTGATTGGCACCTTCTTCGTCATAAGAGGAGCGTCCTACTAACTTAGCCAAAAAATGGCTAAGTGTCGTTAATTGGTAACTACTCGGCATCCGAGTAGTGTCCTGAGACGCACTCAGGAAACATGGGGCTAATTAGCTCTCCCAAGTCCTTCATCGGCACCTCCTCAGTCATTAGAGGAGTGTCCTACTAACTAGTGGGGTTCTTGTCGTGAGAGTCACCCAATATAAATTGTGGTCAGCTGGGATCATTTTAGGAAAATGCACCCCATAGTTTAGATAATACTAGAATAATCCTTAGTTGGGATTAATTCTAGAAGAGTGCCCATAGTTAGGATTATTGATGTGAATTTTTCCTATAAATTTCTCCTACTTTCTTTCACAATTAAATGTAGATGGGAAGCAGGGTTCGTATCCACAGGGAAAAGGGGGGAGTGTGTGTATTTAGTGCAATCAATCACCTAGATTTATCTACGTGATAAACAATCGAGGCAATGGGGGATTTTAATGAAATGAAAAACTAGTCAAGCAAACAAGACTGAAATTAATTAGTGAAATTCAATGGTAACAAATCTAGGGCCCGGATTTATTTACCGATTCACTAAAACCCCACTAAATTCTTGATTAATTATCGTTAAGGACCGACTCCTCTGTCTTCCTTAATTTTAGTTCAGTAAATACAATATATGCATTACAAAACCCTGATTCTCAATCAACCTCTCCGATCAGCGTTGAGATTCAAACCAACAATCGCATTACAAATAGAGGACCGATAATATTGCCGATATTTAAGCAAGCGCTAAACATTCAACAACTTGCCTAGCTTAACTAGATTCAATGAACAATGATCAGCATAAATCAAAAGAACCTAGCTTACTACAACATGGTTAAG
This sequence comes from Beta lomatogona, assembly GCA_947646795.1. Lineage (NCBI taxonomy): Eukaryota > Viridiplantae > Streptophyta > Magnoliopsida > Caryophyllales > Amaranthaceae > Beta > Beta lomatogona. Next base: position 783,865 of record CANSNZ010000986.1, read on the forward strand.
CATATAACATCATATTATATCCAAAACCTAGCATTAAGTCAATAACTAACATGCCTAGCTTAACATTCAACAACTTGCCTAGCTTAACTAGATTCAATGAACAATGATCAGCATAGATCAAAAGAACCTAGCTTACTACAATATGGTTAAGCATATAACATCATATTATATCCAAAACCTAGCATTAAGTCAATAACTAACATCAACTAGTAGTACTCTTAGCTAATCCAAGACATGACCATAAGCATTAAAATTGAAAGCTAGATAATAACTAAGATAAAGAGTAAGAGAAAGAGTAAATCTTACAATGAACCGTCAAAAGCTTCAATCAACCATTCCCAAGAGAGTTTAAGTTACAAGTTAGATTCTTTTCCAAAATACCAATGAGAAGTACATATAATTAATAGGAAGATGAAACTAGAAACTAAAACTAAAAAGGAGTTCTTTCTAAAAGTGGCTAACCTCTCTAGGATTCTGAAATCAGCCCTTATATACTCCCCTAAGAAAACATAAAGAAAAAGGGTGAAAAAGTTACGAGTTGTCTAAGTCGGCAACTAACCGACCCTGCCCATTGTTCAGGTTTGTGAAGTCTACACACATCCTCCAAGCCCCACTCGACCTTTTGACAAGTACCACATTGGCCAACCACTCCGGGTACTGACATTCCTCTATGAAGCCTGCCTCGAGCAATTTTTTGACATCGGCTGCCGCAGCAGCGTTCCGCTCGGGACCCTAGTGTCTAAGCTTTTACTTGATTGGTCTAAACCCCTCTTTGATATTAAGTTCGCGGCGCATGATTTTAGGGTCGAGTCCTGGCATTTCTAAGCCTTCATAAGCAAAGACATCTCTGTACTTAGTGAGTACTTGAATGATTTCCTCTCTTACTTGAGGGTCCATGGCTTTGCCTACCCTTAGTGTCCGACCGAGCTCCATGTCGATGACAACCTCTTCATCGTCTTCGGCTGGCTGAGGGCGCTCGTACTGCTTCGGATTTTCAGTGATATAAACCCCGAGGCCGCTTGTTGGCTGACTCTCCTTTCGCTTTCTCTTTTTCGAGTCCTCATGGACGTCGGTCTTGCTTTTGAGACTGTTTACATAACATTCCCACGCTGCTTGCTAATCCCCCTGAATCTTTCCGACCTTACCCTCGTCGGTTTCGAACTGCATGAGGAGCTGGTAGATCGAAATTGCAGCTTTGACTTTTTTTAGAGTCGGCCTTCCCATTATGACATTGTATGGCAGAGGGATGTCTACTACTAAGAAGTCAATCAATAGGCTTCTTCCCTTGCCTTTCTCCCCTATCCGAGTGGGCAGCTTTATAGATCTGATTGGGTGCACCGAGTTCCCCCCCGAAGCCTATGAGTGGCTGATTCAGGGGTGTTACATCTTTGTGGTTGTACTTCAATTTCTTAAGACACTCCAGGGTGATTATATTTGTGGACGACCCGCTATCGACCAACACTCTCTTGACCCTTGTGTTGGCTATTTTGAGTTCGATTACTAGGGGGTCGTTGTGTGGGGAATGGAGGGTCCGACTAGATTCACTAAAACGTCATTACAGTCCAGTTGTGCCGGTGGTGGTGGACGTCAAGCCCTTGGTGCTTGAGGCTTTGTAGGCGGGCTTTGTGTGATCGGCCGGTTAGGCCTCCCGACGCAAAACCACCAGTTATGACTCCGATGAACCCCTCTGTGTCTCCACTGTTGGCTTGATCAACTTCTTCCTTTACCTTCTACTCTTTCGAGTGCTTGAGGTAGCGGTTTAGCTTCCTCTGATCTGCTAAGTTGTTGAGGGATTTCTTCAACTCTCTGCATTCTTTGGTGGTGTGGCCACACTCCTTGTGGTATACGCACCATTGGCTCTTGTTCCGCCGAGCAAATGTGGTTTTGATGGGGTGAGGCTTGGGAAGCGTGGATTTGTCCTTGATGTCCAAGTATATCTCCCTCCTATTTTTGCTGAACCGAGGGTCGTTGCCATGATCATTGCATCTGTCTGACCGACCTCCCGTTTTCTATTATTTCGGTTGGTCTTTGTGATTTCCTTCTTCCTTTCACTTCTTACTCCCATCATCCGAGTGGCGACATATGTCCGTCGCTTGGATGAACCTCTGAGCCCTGCTCATTGCTTCGGAGAAGGTATCGTTCTCAGCCAAGGACCATCTCAACCGATCGGGTTGGAGTCCGAACATCAGGGCAGCGAAAGCTACCGCGTCTTGCAAATCTAAAACTTTAACCGATTCCTCATTGAACCTTTTGATGTAGTCAGCTAAACTTTTGTTCTTCTCTTGTCTGACCGGCATAGATGAAGGCTTCTTTTTCTCTGCCTTTTTCCCACCATGAACTGATGGATGAATAGATCCTCTAGTACCGAGAAATATGTTATGATTCCGGCAGGGAGTTCTTGGAACCAGTTCAGCGGCAGTCCCTTGAGTGTTGTGGGAAAGAAGCGATACCAAGTAGCTTCGCAGCTTGTCTGAAAGCTCAATTGAGCTTTGTATGTGGCCATGTGATCATCCGGGTCGGTTAGGCCTGCAAATGGTTCAATGGTGGGCGTTTAGATTTTTTGGGAACTGGGTGCTTCCAGGATTGCTTGACTAAATAGGACCATGAATTTGAGGGTGCCACTATTAATCCGAGGGGGTCTGGATTGCGGAGTCACCATGCCCTTCCCATTGAGCGTTCTTCTTGTTAAGTATATATCTGTCATCACACCCTTTGCTGAGGCGCTTCTCATTCAGGAAATGCCGGGCGTCATTAGGCTTCTGTCAGACATTGCCCCTTGGAGATTTAGAAACATGGGTCTCCTCCCCCTGCCGAGTAGACCTTCCCTTAGGTGGATGATGCTCCTCTTCTCCCTGCTTGGATCTTTGTCGATCGTGTTGGCTGTATTCCCTTGCTCCCGATCGTTGCCGGCTAGGCTGACCGTGGACGGAGCGGGGGATATTTTCTTCCCGAACGGAGGGCACCAAAGCTTATTCCTTGGGGTTTGGTTGTGGGCGTCCTTGCTGTAGGTTTGCCAAGATTTTCATTAGGCTACGCTATAAGATCTGCTGAAGCTGATCAACTATGAGAGTGATATCTACTGTGGATATGGGTTGGGGGTCGGCTTGTTGCAACTGATTTGATGGCACATGCCGATTCTCATTAGATTGTTCAGCCTTGGGATCTATGGTTTGTACCGTGGGGGTACGATGGGGAGGAAGTGAAGGTACTCGTCTGAACCTCTGAGCTTGTGCTGACGCCTGGGGTCTTGAGCGACTGTTCTTGGTTAGGGCCATTGTTGAGTGACAATGAGGTGAATCTTACTAAGTGGTGGCGAAGCAACTTTGTTTGTAACTTCCCCACAAATGGCGCCAACTGTTTCCGTTGAAAAATTAAGGATTGTGATAGGTCGAGAGACTTTATGTGGGCCCCAAGAACGTTCGACTGAGCTTCGTTGTTCGTACGCCGAAATCCTGCAAAACAAGGTTAGACTACCCCGGGGGTTGTTCTGGGATCGCCCCTCCGACGCTCAAGTCAGATGTGATTGAGGTAGAGAGCGAGAGTGCTCAATGTAAAGATGCTCTAGCTTTTGGTAGGTTAGAATTGAATACCTGTTCATTAATGAGACTGGTGCTATTATACTATTGGGAATTCCCAGATAGGTAACATTGATGGGATAGGCCTTTCTTTGGATAGATATGTTGCCTTTCCAGGTAACCATCTTTTCAGCCCTTTTGTGAATTTCTAAACTTCTGAAGTTAGGTCAATTCCTAAGTGGGACCCATTACTACCACTTGTCCAGTGACTGGGATGATTTTCTTGTGATATTGGACTGGTCATTAATTGGGCCCAAACAAGCATTAATCAAAATAACCTAGCTTACTACAACATGGCTAAGCATATAACATCGGATTATATCCAAAACCTAGCATTAAGTCAATAACTAACATGAACTAGTAATACTCCTAGCTAATCCAAGTCATGACCATAAACATTAATATGAAACTAGAATATAAAACTAAAAAGGAGTCCCATGAGAGTTTAAGCTATAAGTTCGACGATTCTTTTCCAAAATACCAATGAGAAGTACATAGAACGAAATGAAATATGAAACTAGATACTAAAACTAAAAAGGAGTTCTTTCTAAAAGTGGCTAACCTCTCTAGGGTTCTGAAATCAGCCCTTATATACTCCCCTAAGAAAACATAACGAAAAAGGGTGAAAACGTTACGCGTTGCCTAAGTCGGCAACTTAACCGACCCTGCCGCACGTCAGGGGTAGTGAGGTGTGAAAAGGGTCGCGGGGTGCGACTTCCCGTTCGCAGTGCGTGCATGGTCACACCTCGTATTTTGCTTCTGCCACAAAAAGAGCACAAAACGCCCAGGTCGCGAGGTGCAATACAGATCGCGAGGTGCGGCATGGGCTTTCTTGGCATTGCTCGATGCTTAGCTGGCGAGGATGATGATGCTGTCGATGCTAAGGCACCTGCATCGATACTCATGATGCTCAAAGCGACTCTACACACCCAAGGCTCCCAACAACTCCAAACACTCACATCTAACAACAACACGACGACTCCAAAGGCTCAAAATGTCACATCTTAACACTATCTTGCACCTTAAACCCTAAACTTCCGCTAAAGCCTAAAAGTGCGCTAATGCCCATGACTACGACCAAACCTTCCATCCAAAAGCGTCTAAAACACCATATAAACTCCGAAAAACTTGAACACATCACTAACTTAGCCAAAAGAAGGCTATGTATCGTTAATTGGTACCTCTCGGCATCCAAGCAGCGTCCTGAGACCTCCTCGGGAAACATGGGGATCATTAGCTCCCCGAGTCGAGAAACTTATTCATTGGTACATCCTCGATCATAAGAGGAGCGCCCTACTAACTTAGCGAGAAAACGGCTAAGTATCGTTGATTGGTACCTACTCGGCATTTAAGTAGCGTCCCATGACCTCCCTCGGCGTCTCAAGGAGCGTCTCATGACCTCCCTTATCATGTGGAGGAGCGTCACTCAAATACCTGGCCAAAATATAGGCTAAGGACCTCCCTCGGCGTCTCGAGGAGCGTCTCATGACCTCCTTCAACATGTCGAGGAGCGTCTCATGAACTCCCTCAGCATTTTGAGGAACATTAGTCAAATACTTAGCCACATTGAAGCTAAGTATCTCATTTGCACCCACTCGGTCAGCATGGGGCTCATCAGCCCCTGGCCGAGTGGAGTCCTACCCACTCGGCCAACATTGGACTTCGTAGTCCTTTACTAAGTTGCTTCTCATACTTAGCCACGTTCAAGCTTCAAGCTAAGTACCTGATTGGCACCCACTCTGTCAGCATGGGGCTCACTAAGCCCTGGCCGAGCGACGTCCTACCCACTCGGCCAACATTGGACTCCTTTGTCCTTTGCCGAGTTGCTTTTCATACTTAGCCAAATTTAAACTTCATGCTAATTACCTTATTGGCACCCACTCGGTCAGCATGGGGCTCATTAGTCCCTAGCCGAGTGGCGTTCTACCCACTCGGCCCATATTGGACTCCTTAGTCCTTTGCGGAGTCACTTCTCATACTTAGCCAAATTCAAGCTTCAAGTTAAGTACCTCATTGGCACCCACTCAGTCAGCACGGGGCTCACTAAGCCCTGGCCGAGTGGCGTCCTACCCACTTAGCCAACATTGGACTCCTTAGTCCTTTGCCGAGTCGTTTCTCATGCTTAGCTAAATTCAAGCTAAGTACCTCATTGGTACCCACCGGGTCAGCATGCATGGGAGCCACTTCATTATACCCATTGGCGACTCTGTCGGGCATTGTGCTCGGCGCATCGATGGCACTCGACGCAAACCTCAGTTGGGAATAGACCCCCTCGGATATATAAAGAATCCCTCGGCCTGTAGGGGATGAACCTCCTTGGTGCATGATCCTCTTGTAACACGCTCAGGGTATAGAGCCATGCTCGGGGCATACCTCGGTCGGGAATAGACCCGCTCGGCTCTATAAAGAACACCTCGACCTGTAGGGCGCATACCTCGGTCGGAAATAGACCCCCTCGGCTCGATAAAGAGCCCCTCAGTCTGCAGGGAATAAACTCTCTTGGTGCATGACCCTCTTGTACCGCGCTCGGCGCACCTGGCCGCTCTCAACGCCTGACGCACTTGGCCGCTCTCAACGCCCGACTCCCTCGGCTCGGGAAGGAAGCAGGAGAACCGCGCTCGGCCCATACCTCGGTCAGGATTAGACCCCCTCGGCTCTATAAAGAACCCCTCGACCTGCAAGGACCATACCTCGGTCGGGAATAGACCCCCTCGGCTCTATTAAGAACTCTTTGGCTGGACGCAAACCTAGGTCGGGAAGATACCCACTCAGTCGGGAATAGACCGCCTCGGCTCCCTGGGCCTGCAGATTTAGACATATAATCGTGTCTCCCCATTTAGTACCCTATGAAGACCAATACCCCGCTCCAATTGGTCCGGAGTTTAAAATAAATTGTTTTAAGCCCAACACTATTTTCTGATTCTTTTTATTAACCCATTTTCGAAAACCCTTTTTTATAAATAGTTTTACTAAACTCACTTTCCAAAATGTTTTAAAATAACCCATCTTCAAAAATCTTTTAAAAAAGGATAAATTTCATGGAACTACCTTTTATAACAAAAAATTTTCAAAAAACTACCTTATAATTTTTTTTTTCAAAAAACTACCTTATAAAACAAAACTCATTTCAAACGACCGCCAATTCACAACATCCGTTAATTTTGACCGTTAACCACTCCTTTGACCATCACACGATGGTCACGTGAGTTCATTAAATCTCACGTGACATGATCTTAGATTTGTATTGGATTATTTTAGGGTTGAAATTGAGTTTTTGTTAGTTTTAATGAACTCATGTGACCATCATGTGATGGTCAAAGGAGGAGTTAATGGTCAAAGTTAACGGATGTCGTCAATTGGTGGTCGTTTGAAACGGGTTTTGTTTTATAAGGTAGTTTTTTGAAAAAAAAAAATTATAAGGTAGCTTTTTGTAAATTATTTGTTATAAAAGGTAGTTCCATGAAATTTATTCTTTAAAAAATAGTTTTTATGAAAGACCAATTTATAAAACCCCTTTTCTAGCCCAAATTAATTAATTGAATTAATTTTATTGATTAGTTTTGATAATAAAAATATCTTTTTATAAAAAATCATCTTTTTCCAAAGTGTTTTCAAATATTTTTATCTAACTATTTTATAAAAATCTTTTAAGAAACACAATTGTTTTCGAAAACCTATCGCTTCTCAATTACCTAAACCCATATATATATATTCCCTCCTCTCTAAACACTGGAACTAACTAATTTACACGGCTCACTCATATCACCTCCTAATATCACTACCTGACCTCCTTCATCCTCCATTTATATCTCATGGCAAAACAACACAAAATCCCTCGACATCTCTCAATCTCACGTCCAACACCTTCATCCTCGCAACTCTCACCTACACTACACCTACACATATTACCTCTTGCCTCACTTACACGGCAACAACAATGATACAACGACATAACTAATCAACCGCCATAATACAAAACTCCACTTGATCATCATTCATCTCCTTGCGCCACATCACTAACACCATAACTCATCATCACTTTTGTGATTAATCAAACCGAAATCTGCAGTACATCCACGAATGAAATTTCCAAAACTCACTATTTGAAAATATACGCAACAACTCTTCTTTAAGGCTCATTCAACGTTCAATTTTCTAAGATCCGTACAAATCAACGACCCCCAGACGGTGGTATAATTTCTGAGGGTCAACTAAATTAACTAACTTTATTTTATTTCTTTTTTTATTTTTATTATTTTCTTGAAGTTACTAACATTCTATTCTTGATGTAGGTTATCAATATATTCCTGCAACTGTAAGTATGGTACATATTATACTAAATGCCTGCGATATTTTATTTTCTTATTTATATTTATTTTCATGAACATTAGTTTTTATATGCTTGACTGCAATATTTATCACCCACATGTTATTATTGTTAAACAAGACCTAAAGAATTATTCTAATTAATTCAGATAATTTGGACAACCTGCTAGGAACCTTGTAATCAGATTGCATAATAACTTGTCACTAAATAAATAGTCTTTTTATGTGTTTCCTGAACCAATCTAGATTAATTATTTTTAGGGTGTTTTAAACGTTATATGATTGTTCTTTTGCATAAAATTTGTAGTGAATCGATATTTAGTAAAGGCCATCAACGGGCAAATGTGGTTCATTATGACCATATTTGTACCCTCACCCCGAAACTTAATCTTTTGTTCATTTTGACCATCTATGGAGTCGGGACGGGGAAATCTACATTTGATAAGTCCCTAAGATGTCCCTATAGTTCAATATCCAATTAGGTTTATAAGTTTTCCTCTAAAAATTTGTTGGCGACTTAAAAGCCATATTTTTAATAAAACCTTAACAATGGGGTAGTCAAATAAACGCACTCACACCGCGTGTAGGCATTAAAGGAATAAAAATCCACGCCTATAATTTGGCGACTCCACTAGGGAGGATTTTAAAAAATATAATTTCTTTTAAATGAGTGGGTGAAACTTGAAAAATACGATTCATTCTCTTTTTATGCCTAGAATAATATACTATTTTGGATGTGCATGGCTATTGTTCAACCACCATAAGGACAATCTACCTTGCCTCATTAGCACATGACCTATGTGTGAGGTCACCCCCGGGGGGTTTGCGCTTTGTCCTTCCAAAAAGCTTCATGAGTGATAGTGTTGGATATTAGTCATAAGCAAACCTACCCAACCATGGCATTATTCTCGTGTCCCTGACTTGAGACTGGAGAACGTCCTACACATGGCCACCTTTTTAAGCAAAGGTACGAAGCGTAGGGTCAATCTCTTAGTCATGGACCCTTTTCATCCTTAACCTAAACCTCACCATAGTTGAACGTAGAACTTGACTTTAGGTTGGAACTTTGCATACTATCATCCTATTTGTGCATATTTGTGTGTGCGTGGCTTTAATTGTCTCGTATTTTCAATGTTTCGATTCGAATATCGTCAAACAAATTTTCCACGATCAAAAACAATAAAGCGAATTTATGTGTTTCCGGGCGTCGTGCGCTTGGTTTGCGTCCCACGTAAAGGTCAGCGTGCCACGCAGCCAGTCTTCTGCGTCCCACGCAGTAAATCTTCCGTCCCGCGCATCCCATTTGGCGATGTGCGTGTTGTCTTGCGCCCAGCGCAATATCCTGGGTCTTGCGTTTGATGTTGTGCGTATTCGGTTTCAGCGTTACTTGTTAAGTTTAGTGTCCAATGTTGTCCATGGGTCCCCAAATCATATGATAATTAGGTTTCTTTCCTTTCCTATAATCTTTTTTTTTCATCATAAAAAAAAATTCTCTCCACCTTTTTCCTATCTATTTCTAAATTTCTATCAACTTTTACCAAATCATATCTCCCATTCTTTTTGAAATTTCATCATCTTTTTTTTTTTTCAAAAATCATTGTCCTATCTTTTTCAAAATTCATCCCATCTTCAATCTGCTATCAACTTCAAAAATTCTATCTCCACTTTTTTTTTTTTTTTCAAAAAAAATCTCCATCTTTTTTTTCCTATCACATATCTTTTTTCAAAAAATCATCCTATATCCTATCTTTTCATGTATATTATCCATCTTTTATGTGCACATCATTTAGGATTCCTTTCAGTGTCCATCTTATTGTAAAAGTCTCGTCTACCTAGGAATTCTACATGCACGAGAAGTCCATCTGACCCAAATGTCTAGATTCATTCAGTTCACTCCGTTTAGAGTTCTTCACCTCATCTAGCTCTATCCACGTTAGGAGTCTTAACCGTGTCTAGGTTCACCCATCTAAGAAGTCTAGGGTCGTTAGAATTCTTTCCATCTTAGAAGTCTATAATCCATAGAAGTCCATCCATCTTAGAAGTCTAAATCCATTAGAATTCTGTCCATCTTAGGAGTCTACATCCATTAGAACTCCGTCCATTTTAGGAGTCTAGGTCCACTAGAGTTTCACTCATTTTAGGAGTCTAGGTCCACTAGAGTTTCATGCATATTAGGAATCTAGCATCCTTGAAAGTTCGTCGAATCTAGAATAACGTCATTAGAAGTCTATAAAATTTAAGATTATGAAGTCATTAGAATTTCGTATCTGTTAGGACTGCATTCATATTAGAATCCTTTTGCATTGCATAGTCCATCATTCATACCCTTCATGCATAACTAGAGTTATTAGGCATTTAGGAGCCTCATTGCATCCATACTCTCCATTTCATTTCATGCATTCCGCATTTATTAGTCCCGAACTACAAGCGATCTAATTCCCTCTTTTGGGATATGTAGGCAACCTGTGCAGGTTCGAATGCATAGATTGAGTCATTCATACATGCATTAGGTCTAGGTGCATCCAGATTTAGGATATCAAAAAAAATAATCATGAATTTAGGATATTCTGATTTGTTCCTAAGAGCTCAACTTTTAAACAAACATACATTATGTCACTCCATTTCTCTCTCTCCATCATCATTCTATCTCTAAATCTCCTTTGATGATCTATGTAGAAATCAAGCGACATTAAAATGGGCAGTCCATCGAATAACGAGCAACAACATGCTGAATGGCTAGAGCTTTAGCCAAGCTGTCTAGCATGATGGAAAAAATAACTATAAGGCTTGAGAAGATTGAGTCTGGTGAGTTTCCTGGATTCAACAAGACAATGGAGAGTGTTGTTCATAAGGTAACCAATGCAAATTCCTATTTTGAGCCCATTGATAACACCAAACTGAAAGGGAAACTTCCTAAAGAGTTCTCTATAACTGACATCCCTAAATTTAAACCAATTGATAATCCAAAGTATCATTTAAGGAACTCCCGTGCAACCATGATCATCAAATCGGTTGACCCTAAACTCTACCCAATGGTATTCCGATGTTGTTGGACCCAATCTGCCAAAACTAGTACTATTCACTGGATCCCAATCATATTGAAACTTGGAGCGATATTACTAGGGAGTTCATGAAACAATATGAACATAATGCTGTAATCCAAACCTCACTAAGGGAATTGGAAGTATTGAAACAGAAAAATGGTGAAGGCTTTACTACCTATCTCAACAGGTGGCGAGAGAAGTCCTCTCACATGGTCTCCAAGCCTCCTGAAAGAGACATAATTCGCATCTTCATCGCCAACTTGTTTCCTGAATACAAAAACCATCTCAAGTATTTAGGTATCACAAGTTTTACAAAGTTGTATGATATAGGCGTGCAAATTGAGAATGATTTACTGAAAAACACCCACAACAATAAGAACAATGCCATTAATGTCATAGAGGCTCCTATCAGGCCTCGAAGAAAGCGCAAGAGAGAATATACCTCACTGGGTATAAGTTATGGAACAGCTTTTGACCGCCTTCGCACAAAAGGCACACTTTCCCCTCTTGGGCCTACTCAAGATCAAGACGAAGATAAAAGGGGGCCAAATTGGGACAAAGATGCTTATTGCAAGTACCATAGAGGCCATGGACATAAGACTGACAATTGATACCCATTGCGAGGCCTTATTCAAGATATGATAGATGATGGAAGACTTCCAATTTCTCCTACTGCAAAAAGGCCTCAGATTTAAGATCAATTGTCACCTGACGTAGGAGTCTAGACTTAGGATTTCATTTTCTTTTTCATCTGTTCTTTTTTATTCGAGTCTGATATACGATTTCCCTTTTTATTGCATGTACTCATGATTTTCAATTAATAAATGAGTGTTTCTTTATTTACTCTCTAACCTTGCACTAATGAGCATTAATGGAAATCACGATTGTCGCCTTAAAAGAAATGAATTTCTAATTCTCATGACTATTCTAATAAAGGCAATGAACAACTGATATATATAAAAGAGGCATTCCTCCCCTTCCCCACAAATATTCCTCCATTTCAATCTAAATGCATAACACCCCTCTCCCTTTAACCTACCTCATGGGAAGTACATTTGACAACTATTCAATGTAAAGGGCAATTAAAAAAAATAGAGCAACAAATAAGGAAAAAAAAAAAAAGCAAAAGCAAAAATGATACAAAAAGTGCAAAATATATATATATAAAAAGAGAAGTGTTGCAAATATGCCCATCAATAGCTTTGTCAAAGGTATTTCCTTCATAACCTTAAACCTTCGATTCTAAACCATTACAAGTCAAATCAAATCTCTGTAATAAACCTTCTTAGCAACCATGCACATTGCATTCCAATAAGCCACAAAAGATAAACCAAAGCCCGCTAGGTCAAAAACCCATAAGGGCGACTTAGGCAAAAGTCAGGGCACCTTCTCATTCACTTGGCCTGAACTACGAATGGTCTGATTCTGCTAAAGATATGTAGGAAACCTCACCTTGAGGTCCGACCGATTCAAACCAAACCAAACCTACATCATTATCCACCCTTGCCAAAGATCTCTCCCAAATCAATGCCTAATTCATTGCAAATGGCTCCAAAGCAAAATGCTCGGCCACCGATTAAAATGCTAAGAGCTACGACTGGTCTGATTTCATCATGGATACGTAGGCAACCTCTTTTGAGGCCTGGCCATTTTAATTCAAAACTTATTTTTTAAGGCTCGCCTAGGCCCATGACAAAAGCGCGATCGCCCAAAAATCATGAATTTTCAATGCTCATCCCTACCCTTAGAACTAGGCTGGGATTTTAACCTGCATCATTAGCCTACCTTATTGCATGAGTCAATTCATTATGGCTCCGTCCTCTTCTAATTCTTATCCCTTGCCGTTTTCTCAGCCACATTATCGCTTCTAAGCCAACCTTAGCATAACCTTTCAACACTCAGCACTATGACCGCGCCTCATCTTTCGAGTGTTTCTTTCTTTGGCCTTTCTTTTCTTCTCACCTTAGGAACCCTATATGGAATCTTTGGTCGAAACTTCCGCTAAGCGTGACGAGATATCTTCAAAATCAAGCAATCAAGCTGAATACTTCATCAACTCCATCTTAATGGGGGCTTCATCACTGGTCCACACAGAAAATCATAGGCTCCAAGTCTAGGCCTATTGTAATAAGGACTTCCTTACGAGTCCATACATTAAATCTTGGGTTTTAAAACCCACACTGATACAAGATTGTACATACTTTATGGGCTCACTCAGGCCATTGATATACAAACCTCGAAGCATATTCAACTCAAGCGCTACAAAAGCTCGTTCTATAACGTAATCCAAATCGAATATATAATCCATTGACTGCATAGAAGATCATTAGGCTCCATTGATCAGGATTTCATTACGAGTCCATACAAAATATTATGGGCTTCAGGACCATACTAGATCCTAACTGTTTTATGGGCTCACATAGACCCGTAACAACTACAACGCATTTCGAATCAAACATAACTTACATGGATCACCTTCGGGGCTTCCCATTTCTCCTCTTTCAAAAAAAGTTTCTAATGTAACGATCAAATCATATTATCTGCATTAGTGCCATATCATCTGCATTAGTGTCATATCTCTACATTAGTGTCACATCGTTACATTTGCATTACATATCTGCATCATCCAATATTACATCAAACATCGCATCGGTCGTGCTTAGCCATAGGATTCTAGCGACAATCATCGAGTCGCACATCCACACACGTATGCACACATGATAGCCCCTTTAATTCTAGAGTATTAGAGGTCACTCTTTATAGGTCGGGTCTTTTCCATACACTAGCACCCACATCACGGGAAACATGCATGTCCCCTAGTTGTTTGTTTGTATACCTGTGTGTTATTTGTATCCACAGGTACCTAACATTAAACGACTCTATATGAATTATATTCTGCCAAAGTCTACGGACCACTACAAATTAACAACAGAAGACAAGTGCTATATACATGGTGCGTCCAGTGCACCGACAACGTTGTGCCACATGCAGCAATATGTATCTAGCACAGCATACCATACCAAGCGTAGGCCTATGCGTCTGGCGCACAACCCTGTACAGTGCGTTTGGGGACTTCTTAGCCAAGTGGGGCCCACATGCTAAAGTTCATTGCGACTTCGCACTGCGTCCAGCGCAGCATACCACGCCAAGCGCAGGCCTGTGCGTCTGGCGCACAGTCCTGTACAGCACGCTTGGGGGCTTGTTAGCCAGATGGAGCCCACACGCTTAATACCAAATGATTTCAAATGTTCGTTACGATATTACGCGCGACAATTCAACGAACTTTCAAAAGTTTGCAAAAAATACGATCTTGCCATCCTACAAATTCTCAACGTCTATCATTCAAGAAACAATGAATACTCAGGAAAATCGATGACGGGACACAAACCTTCAATAACGGGACACAAACAGTTAGGTCTGCGGACCACTTTCAATCAACTACACTATTTGTCATGGAGTGGGTCCGCAAACAGCTCAGCCCTGTGGAGTGGGATACAAATACTCTACACTATTTGTCATGGAGCGGGTCAGCAAACAGCTCAGCCCTGTGGAGTGGGATACAAATACTCTACACTATTTGTCATGGAGCGGGTCAGCAAACAACTTAGCACTGTGGAGTGGGATACAAATACTCTACACTATTTGTCATGGAGCGGGTCAGCCAACAGCTCAGCCCGATGGAGTTGGATAAAAATACTCTACACCATTTGTCTTGGAGCGGGACAACCAACAACTCAGCCCTATGGAGCGGGATATAAATGCTCTACACCATTTATCTCATTTCCACCTATCATCTCATTTTTGCAAACTTACAATTACTTTGCAAATATGTTTCATACATGTCTGTTCCTGAAGCTTTTTCTTGTTTTGCAGGTACAGGCGGAAAAGAGTGATTTTGGATTGCAGAGCATCTAGAATTATTCTCCGTCCCGACACGTATACTTTGACTTTCAGTTTTACAAACCTCAGTCAAAGTGGGGGCTATTGTAGACACATAATCGTGTTTCCCCTTTAGTACCCTATGATAACCAATACCTCGCTCCAATTTTTCCGGATCGAGGAAAGAATAACGAACGAGTCTAAAATAAAATGTTTTTAAGCCTAAAACTATTTTCTGATTCTTTTTATTAACCCATTTCCGAAAACCCTTTTTTATAAATAGTTTTACTAAACCCACTTTCCAAAATGTTTTAAAATAACCCATCTTCGAAAACCTTTCAAAAAATAGTTTTTATGAAAGCCCAATTTATAAAACCCCTATTCTACCCAAATTAATTAATAGAATTAATTAATTTTATTGATTAGTTTTGATAATAATAATATCTTTTTATAAAAAATCATCCTTTTCCAAAGTGTTCTCAAATATTTTTATCTAACTATTTTATAAAAATCTTTTTAGAAACCCAATTGTTTTCGAAAACCTATGGCTTCTCAATTACCTAAACCCATATATGGATTCCCTCCTCTCTAAACACTGGAACTAACTAATTTACACGGCTCACTCATATCACCTCCTAATATCACTACCTGACCTCCTTCATCCTCGCTTTATATCTCACGGCAAAATAACACAAAATCCCTCGACATCTCTCAATCTCACGTCCAACACCTTCATCCTCACAACTCTCACCTACACTACACCTACACCTATTACCTCTTGCCTCACTTACACTGCAACAACAACGATACAACAACAGAACTCATCAACCGCCATAATAGAAAACTCCACCTGATCATCATTCATCTCCTTGCGCCACATCACTAACACCACCTATAACTCATCATCACTTTGGTTATTAATCAAACCGAAATCTACAGTACATCCACGACTAAAATTTCCAAAACTCACAATTTGAAAACATACGCAACAAATCTTCTTTAAGGCTCGTTCAACTTTTTATTTTCTAGGAACCGTACAAATCAACGACCCCGGACGGTGGTATAATTTCTGAGGGCCAACTAAATTAACTAACTTTATTTTATTTCTTTGTTTATTTTTATTATATTCTTAAAGTTACTAACATTCTATTCGTGATGTAGAGTATTAATATATTCCTGCAATTGTAAGTATGGTACATATTATACTAACTACCTGCGATATTTTATTTTCTTATTTTTATTTATTTTCATGAACTTTAGTTTTTATATGCTTGACTGCAATATTTATCACCCACATGTTATTATTGTTAAACAAGACCTAAAGAAATGTTCTAATTAATTCAGATAATTTGGACAACCTGCTAGGAACCTTGTAATTAGATTGCATAATAACATGTCACTAAATAATTAGTCTTTTTTTGTGTTTCCTGAACCAATCTAGATTAATTATTTTTTGGGTGTTTAAAACGTTATATGATTGTTCTTTTGCATAAAATCTATAATGAATCTATATTTAGTAAAAGCCAGCAATGGGCAAATGTGGTTCATTATGATCATATTTGTACCCTCACCCCCGAACTCAATCTTTGGTTCATTTTGACCATCTATGGACTCAGGACGGGGAAATCTACATTGGATAAGTCCCTAAGATGTCTCTACAATTCAATATCCCATTAGGTTCATAAGTTTTCCTCTAAAAATTTGTTGGCGACTTCAAAAACATATTTTTAATAAATCCTTAACAATGGGGGTAGTCAAATAAACGCGCTCACACCGCGTGTAGGCATTAAAGGAATAAAAATCCACACCTACAGCAGGGGATGAAACTCCCTTGGTGCATGACCCTATTCTACCGCTCTTGGCGCACCTAGTCACTCTTAGCGCATGACTTCCTCGGCTCGGGAAGGAAGCAGGAGAACCACGCTCCGCCGATGATGCCCCCCTCGGCTCGGCCAGTGAACAAGGGCATTCCCCCCTTGGCCTAGGATATTTTCTCCACTACAGTCCTACATTGAATCCCCCATGAGAATTCGCGGGTCCCATTCAACCTCGGCAAAATGTTATTTTTTTATATATATCCCGCCAATCAATCTCACTGAAAATTGCGGTTTTCACTTCAATTACTTGGCGTGGGGCTAAATGTTTAAGCCCATTTCATAGACCGGCCCATCTTTTGAAAAATTACTAAAATACCCCTACCTTTAGGGGAGGCACATCTTCACCAGCTGGAGCTGACTCAATGCCCTCATTTGTTGGAGTCGCAGCCTTTATAAATAGGGGTGGTCTCATCAATCACAGGGTATGGAATTCTCACCTGAAAAAACCAAAGCATCTCTATCTACATTGATCACTTTCTCTCTCAACCTCAATCATTTACTGACTTGAGTGTCGGAGGGGCGATCCCGGAACCACCCCCGCGGTAGTCTAACCTTGTTTTGCAGGTTTCAGACGTACGGATATTGAAGCTCAGGTGTACCTTCTTGGGGCCCACATCAAGTCTCAATCTACTACTATCCTTAATTTCTTTGACAGAAACAACTCTTACAAATATTATATGAGTAACCCCATTTATTTTTGGGAGTAACCTCGTTTAATCATATGAGTAACTTTGTATAATCATGTGAGTTGCCTTGTTTAATAATAAACTAAACCCTTCTTTGTTCATACGAGAAACCTTATTTAATCATCCGAGTAATTGCAATTGTTCACAAAGTAACCGTAATTATTCAAATGAGTAACCCCATTCATTTATAAAAGTAAATCGATTAATTTCTCATTTTCTCGTTTAGTCATACAAGTAATATCATTTAATATAAGAGTAACCTCGTTTAATCTTATAAGTGTAGCACAAATTCATATATGTGGTCGGCCACATCTATAACGTTCCTTGTGGCTGACCCATATAACAATCCCGGACACAATCCTGGATACGCGTAAACCGTTGAAATTGGAGCAGCCCAATCCAATTCTTAGACAAGCGCACGATATTTCAAGATAATTCAATACCAAAGCAGTCTGTGTAACACCCCGCCCTTCTACTACTAAGATACTTAACAATTTCTACTTTAAATTGACTAAAAAGACGTTAGTGGAAATAACGTTAGGACGGTTATGCTACTCTAAAACATTAAATAAAGGTAAACTCAAACTGAAGTTTTTCATAGCTTCCAAAGCAAACATCTCAAAATATTATAGTTCTAAACATAAAGGAACATCCCAAAATCCATAGTCAAATTAAACCATAACATTATTCAAAAACTACGAGACATGCAAGTTTCCCACAAAAACTCAAATAAGTCTAAATGTCCTTGAGACCTAGCATAATATAAGACTCTCTATTGTCTTCATAGAACTCATCTAGTAAAAAGATTATGAGAAGCTTCCTCTCATTCCCGACCCATACTCTACTAGCCCAAGTAGTCACAAGTCTATAGGTCATTTCCATCTGCAAAGATATATTAAATAATTCCACAGTCAGTGGGGAGTAACTAGCAGTTCTCCCAGTACAAAAGAAATCAAAGTGTAAATCAAACATAGATTAGTAAGAAAGGAAAACATAAGGTCAAGACAAGTAATAATAAAAGCAAAGGTAAAACAAGTTATTGAGGCAGAAATTGAATGCCAGTGAATCGCAATTCACTTCCTAAGGTTTGTCAGATCGCAATCTGCTGGTCAGTCTATGGGCTTACGTTCCCCACTTCCTGTGTCTAAGAATGGCTAAACTCCCGATGTAGGGTAGAACATGCAGAACTCCCTGAGCTCTCGGACGACAACAATTAACCCAGGTGTACCCCTATTTCGCACACCAGGTGGTTGGCATGTTCTTCACCGGGACTACATCTATCCCACCGGATGTTCTTATCTTAAAAATATAATCATAAAAAGTATCATTCATCTCAAAACTATTCGTCAAAGGGTTGCCACCTGACCTTATACCCACAATTCATCTATAGATATCTCTTCAAAATTTCCTCAAAATAGTAACATACAAACTTACAACAAATGTCTCAAACACCAAATACTATGAACACCACTAAGCACCAACAATGATAATAAAAGAGTTTTTACAACACTAACTGTATCAAGAAGAAATGAATCACATCATATAAGATCACCAATTTCGAGTAAAACATATGTACAAGCACATACAAAAAATCATACAACACAAAACTGTGCGCTCGACGCATGAGCTTGCGCTCAACGACAACCTGTGCGTCTAGCGCACGGGCCATCCTGCGTCTGACGCATTAGTGTACGTCTGACGCCACCACTAATTAACACCAAAGCTCCTTAATTCAGCAAGACGTACACAATAAATCATTTTTACAAAACTAAACGTAAATATAATGATACTCAATTATAACCACATTCACCTACAAATAGCTTTCAAGAATATAAAAGGTCTCAATTTAATCCTGATTATTAATCCCTTAAATAATTAAAAAGAATAAACTCAAACTCTTAACAAAATCACCATAAAAATTATTAAACAAATAAAACCGAACTCTAAAAGTAATTTTATTTATAATTTTCGGACTTTAAAAGTAATTTTAAACATTAATTTACAGATTAGTCAAATAAGCCAATAAAATACTTAAAAATAGAAATAAACGCCCAAACATTACTAAAAAGTCACATAACATGCATAAACCCACGGTAATAGAGATTACGTAAAGAAATTGATTTTTTGGCCTTAAAGTATAATATTCACGAATGAATTACCAACAATCACGAAAATGCAAAAATAGAGAATCCAAACAGTAGACAAAAATTATTCTAAGACATGGAAAACATACTACACACATAACATGCTTCATGTAAAATATTTTCGGCAATTATAAAATTCGTTCACTAATTATTTTATAATTAAGCCATAAACACACAAATTACCAATTAAATTAATAAAATAGGAAAAACGCAATTAATTTTTTTTTCTGCACATAACATACTCACAACATACATAATGAACACTCACGTAAATTTTCATCAACAATTTCATATAAAAAGTAATTAAAACGATTCCTAACGTAATAATCTAATACCGAAATATACCCTAATCTCTATCGTTCTAAGATAACTACTAGTAGCCTCGATCGTCGGAGGCGAGTTGAAAACTACTGTGATAATCCCGAATTATGCATGCACTCCTCTTCTTCTTCTTCAAACCCCCAAAGCACCACGAACGAGGAATAGGCAAGTAGAACCAGTTAAGAACAATTGGATGAAGAATAGAAGTAGAAAATTTGAGAGAGAATGATAATGATGATGACCGAATTTTTTTGTAATAATGGCAGCAATGATAATATGATTTTAATCAAAATTTTGGTGGTTAAAAAGAATTAATAAAAAGAGGTTTAATAGGTGAAATAATGAGGGGGGTTATGGAAGTTATGAAAATGTAAAGAGACACCAAAATGAGTGAAGAAAAATATCTCCCCTTCCCTCCACATGGCTGGCTGACCCAAGCCCAATCCACACCCAATATGTTCGGCCCAATCATCAAAGATTCATGCGACAAAAGTCCGTTACGCGATAAGTCGATAACTTCCTAAATCGTGCCTAAACTTTAAAAATACTTAATAATGAAAATAATTTTAATAAATATATAATAAATATAAATATAATTCACATACTTAACAAGTCAAATAATAAAAATATTTCGGCTCCCAATAATTTATAAAAATAAAAATCATTCATTTAAAGAAAATAATAATTTTAGAGAAAACTTTCACGAAAAATTAGGAGCAAACTATGGGGTGTTACAGTCTGTGTCCAAGACATGCTACATGACTGTCCAAATTTGCTTTTGATAATACTGTAGTTTGGCGGTGCAGATAAAAACTCTCATCTCTTTAATTGTTCAATATTTAAAAATACTAGTATATCCCTTTCCTATATAAAAAATTTCAATCTATAAAAAAGAATCAATTGCAAACTCCATCCAGTCTCCATGTCACTTCCCGACCTTCACATTTCTCTCCACTCTTAAGAATATTAAATGAGTAACCCCATTTACTTTGTCTTCTTCGTACTTTTGACTTTTCCAAAGTACTTTAACCAAGGGAATCCCCTTCCTTCTCAGAGCACGGTTCTGACGTTCAATATACGAACAGGTCGCTCTTCAAAAGTCAAATTTGGCTCGACTGAGACCGACTCAACTGGAATCACATGCGAAGGATCACTACGATACTGCGCAACTGCGACACATGAAACCACATCCTTTCAAGAATCTCATAGGGACCTTCATTCTTCGGACTCAACTTGCCCTTTTAACTAAACCACATCACTCCCTTCATAGGAGAAACCTTCATAAGCACCTTATCTCTCACCTCAAAGGAAATAGGTTTCCGACGCAAATCTGCATACGACTTCTGCCTATCTTGAGCAACCTTCATTTTAGCTTGAATTACTTTAACCTGCTCAACAGTATCTTGAATTAACTCCGGGCCCAAAATCAATAAGTCACTGATGTCGCTCCAACAAGTAGGACTACGACACTTCCTTCCATAGAGAGCCTCATACGGAGCCATTTGGATACTAGCTTGATAGTTGTTGTTATAAGAGAACTCCACCAGGCTAATCGACTTGACCCAAGACTGTTGAAATTCTAAGGCACAAGCACGAAGCATATCTTCCAAGGTTTGAATAGTTCTCTCAGTCTGACCATCGGTAGCCGCATGAAATGCAGTACTGAGCTTCAACTATGAACCAAAAGCCTCCTGCAATGTAGTCCAGAAATGGGATAGAAATCGCGGATCACGGTCAGAGACGATGTCTTTGGGAACCCCATGAAGACGAATAATCTCATTAGCATAAGCTTAAGCTAACTCTTCCATAGACCAAGTGTTCTTCATCGCAATAAAATTAGCCATTTTGGTCAAACGATCCACAATCACCCACACAACATTCTTCCCACAAGCAGCTCTAGGCAAACCCATCACGAAATCCATCGAGATCGAGTCGAATTTCCAAGCAGGAATAGGCAAAGGTTGCAACAAACCACCAGGCCTTTGATGCTCAATTTTCACCTTCTGGCAGACCAGACACCTAGCAACAAACTCGGTGATCTATCTCTTCATACCATGCCACCAAATATTAACCTTCAGATTCTTATAAAGCTTGTCACCACCAGGATGAACGGAATAAGGAGTACTATGAGCTTCCTCGAGAATCTTTCTCTTAAGCTCACCATCATTGGGCACACACCAACGCCCCATAAACCTCAAGCTATCATCAGCACAGATCTCAAAATTCTCTGCACGACCTTGTATCTTTGCTTCACGGATCTTCTCTAGCTTCGGATCCCCCTTTTGCTTGCTTCTCAACTCTTGGAACTACTCAGGCTCAGCACTCATAGAATCTAACATCGCAGACACATAACCCTGAGGAACAACCTCAATATCAAGCTTGCGAAACTCTTCACATAATTCACGAGGCACCACCATAGCAGCATTTAAAGAATGCTTATTCTTGCGACTCACAACATCCGCTACTTTGTTCGGCTTACCCTCTTGGTAATCCAGGTTCAGATAATAATCCTTGGTCAATTCAAGTCACATTCTCTGCCTCATGTTAAGATCACGCTGAGTGAAGATGTACTTCAGGCTCTTGTGGTCAGTAACACCTTACACGGAACACCATACAGATAGTGTCGCCATATCTTAAGTGCAAACACCACAGCTGCTAACTACAGATCATTGGTCGGGTAATTCCTCTCATGCACCTTCAGCTGCCTCGAAGCATAGGCTATTACCTTCCCTTGCTGCATTAAAGCACAACCCAGACCATTCTTCGATGCATCACCAAACACTTCATACCCCACACCATCAGATGACAGAGTAAGAACAGGAGCAGAGGTCAAACTCTTTTTCAGCTTCTGAAATGCCCCTTCACAATCCTCAAACCAGACGAACTTTCAGTCCTTGCGCATCAAGCGAGTCAGAGGTTGAGCTATCTTGGAGAAATCTTGAACGAACCTCCTATAATAACGAGCAAGACCTAGAAAACTCCGAACCTCGGTCACATTTTTAGGACTCTCCCACTCGACAACAACCTTGATCTTAGTAGGATCCACTTTAACTCCTTCCTTGCTAATTACATGCCCCCAAAAAAGCAACTTCCTTCAGCCAGAACTCGCACTTAGACAGCTTTGCGAACTACTTTTGCTTGCGCAGAACATCCAACACCAGTCTCAAATGCTTCTCATGCTCCTTCTCGTCCTTAGAGTAAACGAGAATACCATCGATAAACACGATTACACAAGTATCCAAGTACTCGTGGAAAGAAAGATTTATTTGATCTATGAAAATCGCAGGAGCATTCGTGAGACCAAAAGGCATCACTTCAAATTCATAGTGCCCATATATGGTGCAGAAAGGAGTCTTTGGAATATCTTCCTTCTTAACGGGGATTTGATGACAATCGGATCTTAGATCGATCTTGGAAAATACCCCAGCACCTTTCAATTCATCAAACAGATCTTTAATGCGAGGCAACAAATATTTATTCTTGATCGTTACCTTATTCAGCTCACAGTAATCAATGTACAGATGCATACTTCCATCTTTCTTCTTGACAAACAGAACATGAGCACCCCAAAGAGACACACTAGGCCTTATGAAGCCCTTATCTATCAGCTCTTGCAATTGAGTTTTCAACTCTTGCAACTCAGACAACCTTATTCTATACGGAGCCTTGGATATAGGAGTAGTACCCGACACTAAATCAATGCAGAACTCTACATCTCTTTCAGGAGGAATACCTGGCAACTCTTCAGGAAATAAATCAGGATAATCCCGAACCACCAATATACTCTCGAGCTGCTCTTCATACGACAAATCCTTGAGCATGCAAAGGTATACCACATCACCTTTCTAACGCGTCTTTCGCATTCTCAGATCGGACACCCACTTAATACCCTTCTTCACCATAACGCCAAAATATGAAATCCTTTTACCCTTAGAATCTCGGAGCACCACCTTCTGATCACGACACTGAATGCAGGCATGATACTTCGATAACCTATCTATTCCATGGATCACATCAAACTCTGACATAGCAAACTCCTTAAGATCAGCTGGCAACTCAGAACCCATAATGCTGACAGGCACATCCTTAAACTCAGAATGATAGGGATAATTCTCACTAGAGGGAAGAGATATAAGAGTCTTAACAGGAGATCTAGAGGAAAGATTAGCTTTTCGAATGAAGGAACTAGAAACAAAAGATACCGTAGCACCAATATCGAACAGAACAAAAGCAAGAGTATTATTTACAAGAAAAGTACCAGAGATGACATCAGGATGGACGTCGGCTTCAGCTTGCGTCATCACATAAATTATGTTCTTCGGAGGAGCAGAAGAATCGACTGGCTTAGCAGGACCAACAGAATAAGATGGAGCTCTAGGATTCTTAGAACACTGGAAAGATTTTTTTCCCACTTCCTTGCAATAGAAACAAACAACAGTCGATCCATCACAGTTCTTCCCAAGATGAGCAGCCTTACCACAAATTTGTCACTTGCTCGGATCAAAGCTCAGACGATAACCAGATCCAGAATCCTGTTGATAACCTCCTCGACCAGACGACTCATACCTCGGCTTCTTGGCCGGAAACTGAACATAGATAGCAGCAGGCTTCTTTTCAGCAACCACCTTCGCATATTCTTTCAAAGAAGCAGGAATGCTCAGGGCAATCTCATAGGCTCCCTGAAAAGGCGAAGCATCCAAACTCAGAACATGGGTTCTCACCCTAGGATCTAGTTTCTTAATGTACCTTTTCACACGCTCAACTTCAGTAGGTACAACAGTGGTAGCAAACCTGGACAGCTCGGTGAACTTGTCAGTGTACTCTTGCACATTCAGAGTACCCTGAGACAGAGTTAGGAACTCTTCTTGATACTGCCAACAGAGCTCATCAAGATAAAACCTTTCTAGCAGCTTAACCCGAAACTCATCCCATCCAAAACCCGGTGTAGCCATGCAACTTGCACGAACAGTGTTCCACCAGTTCTCAGCTTCCAGCTTCATATAGTAGGTACCAATAGGCACTATTTCAGCAGCAGGGCAACCAGTAGCAGCAAACAATTTCTCCATCTCCCTTATCCACCCTTCTAGCACAACTAGATCAGAAGTCCCGTCAAAAGTAGGCGGACGATGACGGTCAAATTGATCGAAGATAGATTGCCCATTAGACGGAGCAGTAGACCGATTAGCCATGGCTATGATCGCAATCTCAAGTGCCTGGCGCCTCTTTCGGGCAGCCTCCTTTCTAGCACTAGTTAATCCTTGAGGCGGCATTCTACAAACACAAGTTAAACATTCATTCCTTAGTTGTAAATAACAACTTATCACATTAAAGTAAGAAAATATTTTGCCGTGGTTTCCTACCCAAGTGACCCTCTCACCACCACTTTTCTTGAAGCCTAAGATTCTAATGATCCTAGTTACTTAAACTACACATATCCCGGGAGTTTCTTAGTGACTAAGCAAGGGTCTCGGGTAACTTTGCTCAGATACCAATTGTAACACCTCGCCCTTCAACTACTAAGATACTTAACAATATCTACTTTAAATTGACTAAAAAGACGTTAGCGGAAATAACGTCAGGACGATTATGCTACTCTAAAACATTAAATAAAGGTAAACTCAACCTGAAGTTTTTCATAGCTTCCAAAGCAAACATCTCAAAACATTATAGTTTTAAACATGAAGGAACATCCAAAAATCCATAGTCAAACCATAACATTATTCAAAAACTACGAGACATGCAAGTCTCCCACAAAAACTCAAATAAGTCTAAATGTCCTTGAGACCTAGCATAATATAAGACTCTCTATTGTCTTCATAGAACTCATCTACTAAAAATACTATGAGAAGCTTCCTCTCATTCCCGACTCACACTCTGCTAGCCCAAGTAATCACAAGTCTAGAGGTCATTTCCATCTGCAAAAAATATATTAAATAATTCCACAGTCAGTAGGGAGTAACTAGCAGTTCTCCCAGAACAAAAGAAATCAAAGTGTAAATCAGACATAGATTAGTAAGAAAGGAAAACATAAGGTCAAGACAACTATACCATGCATCCATATCCATGAAGCTCACAAGTAATACATATGAAAAGTAAATAACCAGTAAATAAAATAAAAAAGAATAAATCATCTCAGGAGTACTTAAATATAATAAAAGCAAAGGTAAAACAAGTTATTGAGTTAGAAATCGAACGTCAGTGAATCGCAATTTACTTCCTAAGGTTTGTCAGATCGCAATCTGCAGGTCAGTCTATGGGCTTAAGTTCCCCACTGCCTGTGTCTAAGAATGGCCAAACTCCCGATGCAGGGTAGAACATGCAGAACTCCCTGACCTCTCGGACGACAACAATTAACCCAGGTGTACCCCTAGTTCGCAAACCAGGTGGTTGGCATGTTCTTCACCGGGGACTACATCTATCCCACCGGATCTTCTTATCTCAAAAAAAAAAAAAGTATCATTCATCTCAAAACTATTGTCAATGGGATGCCACCCGGCCTTATACCCACAATTCATCTATAGATATCTCTTCAAAATTTCCTCAAAATTGTAACTTACAAACTTACAACAAATGTTTCAAATACCAAATACTATGAACACCATTAAACACCAACAATGATTATAAAAGAGTTTTTACAGCACTAGCAGTATCAACCAGAAATGAATCACATCATAGAAGATCATCAACTTCAAGTAAAACATGCGTACAAGCACATACGAAAAATCATACAACACAAAACTGGACGCTCGGTGCATGAGCTTGCGCTCAACGCCAACATGTGCGTCTGGCGCACGGGCCATCCTGCGTCTAACGCATCAGTATGCGTCTGACGCCACCACTAATTAACACCAAGGCTCCTTAATTCAGCAAAACGTACACAATAAATCATTTTTACAAAACTAAACGTAAATATAATGATACTCAATTATAACCACAGTAACCTACAAATCATCAGCTTTCAAGAATATATAAGGTCTTAATTTAATCCTGATTATTAATCCCTTAAATAATTAAAAAGAATAAACTCAAACTCTTAATAAAATCACCATAAAAATTATTAAACAAATAAAACCGAACCATAAAATCTCACAAAAATTAAGACACAACCAATTTTCAGAATATAAAAGTAACTTTAAACATTAATTTACAGATTAGTCAAATAAGCCAACAAAATACTTAAAAATAGAAATAGATGCCCAAAAATTACCAAAAAATTCACATAACATGCATAAACCCACGGAAATACAAATTATGTAAAGAAATAGATTTTTCGGCCTTAAAATATAATATTCACGAATTAATTACCAACAATCACGAAAATGCAAAAATAGAGAATTCAATTAATTAAACTCGTAAATAGTAGAAAACAATTATTCTAAGACATAGAAAACATACTACACACATAACATAGTTCATGAAAAATATTTTCGGCAATAATAAAATTCGTTCACTAATTATTTAATAATTAAGCCATAAACACACAAATTACAAATTAAATTAATAAAATAGGGAAAACGCAATTAAAAATTATTTGCTGCACAACATACATAATGAACACTCACATAAATTTTCATCAACAACTTCATATAAAAATTAATTAAAATGATTCCTAACGTAATAATCTAATACCGAAATATACCCTAATCTCTATCATTCTAAGATAACTACTAGTTACCTGGATCGTCGGATGCGAGCTGAAAACTACTGTGATAATCCCGAATTATGCGTGCACTCCTCTTCTTCTTCATACCCCCAAAGCACCACAAATGAGGAATTGGCAAGTAGAACAAGTTAAAGAACTATTGGATGAAGAATAGAAGTAGAAAATTTGAGAGAGAATGATGATGATGACATAATTTTTTTGTAAGAATGGCATCAATGATAATCTGATTTTAATCAGATTTTTGGTGGTTAAAAAGAATTAATAGAAAGAGGTTTAATAGGTGAAATAATGACGGGAGTTATGGAGGTTATGAAAATGCAAAGAGACACCAAAATGAGTGAAGAAAAATACCTCCCCTTCCCTCCACATGGTCGGCTGACCCCAGCCCAATTCACACCAAATATTTTCGGCCTATTCATCAAAGATTTATGCGACAAAAGTCTGTTACGCGATAAATCGATAACTTCCTAAATCGCGCCTAAACTTTAAAAATACTTAATAACGAAAATAATTCTAATAAATTAATTTATAAATATAAATATAATTCACATACTTAACACGTCAAATAATAAAAATATTTCGGCTCCCAATAATTTATAAAAATAAAAATCATCAATTTAAAGAAAATAATAGTTTTAGGGAGAACTTTTGTGAAGAAGTAGGAGCAAAAACAGTCTGTGTCCAAGACATGCCACATGTCTTTCCAAATTTGCTTTTAATAATAATGTAGTTTGGCGGTGCAGATAAAAACTCTCATCACTTTAAATGTTCAATATTTAAAAATACTAGTATATCTCTTTCCTATATAAAAAATTTCAGTCTATAAAAAAGTATCAATTCCAAACTCCATCCAGTCTCCATGTCACTTCGCAACCTTCACATTTCTCTCCACTCTTAAGAATATTATATGAGTAACCCCATTTATTTTTTGGATTAACCTTTGTTTAATCATATGATTTACTTTGTTTAATCATGTAAGTTACCTTGTTTAATAATAAAATAAACCTTTCTTTGTTCATACGAGAAACCTCATTTAATTTAATCATTCGAGTAATCCCAATTACTCACAAAAGTAACCGCAATTATTCAAATGAGTAACCCCATTCATTTATAGAAGTAAATCGAGTAGTTTCTCATTTTCTCGTTTAGTCACACAAGTAATGTCATTTGATGTATGAGTAACCTCGTTTAATTTTATGAGTAACTCCATATATTCATACTAGTAACCTCATTTATTTATACGAGTAACCTTATTAAATCATACGAGTAACCTCATTTAATCATACGACTAACCTCAACGGTTCACAAAAGTAAGCGCATTTATTCAAATGAATGACCTCATTCATTCATAATAGTAAATTGATTAGTTTTTCATTTTCTCATTTATTCATACAAGTAATGTCATTTAATCTATGAGTAACTTAGCTCATTTATTATTATAGTTAACCTCGTTTAATCTTATGAGTAACCCAATTTATTCATACTAGTAACCTCATTTATTTATACGAGTAACCTCATCAAATCATACCAGTAACCTCATTTAATCATATGAGTAACCTCTAAGGTTCACAACAGTAACCACATTTATTCAAACAAGTAAGCCCATTCATTCATAAAGAGTAAATTGATTAGTAACCCATTTATTCAAACAAGTAACCCCATTCATTAATAAGAGAAACCCCATTTATTCATAGGAGTAACCCCATTTGTTCATACGAGTAATCTCATTTAATCATACGATGACAATATTTAATTTTACGAGTAACTCTCATTTATTCATAAGAGTAACCCGTTATTTCATACGAGTCACCTCATTTGTTTATAAGAGTAACCTCACTTAACTATTCAATCATACGACAACCCTATTTAATCATCTAGACTTACCCCAATTATTCACAAAAGTAACCCATTTTCTTCATACGAGTAACCTTATTCGTTTATGAAAGTAAACTGATTAGTATTACCTTTTGTTATACAAGTAACTCCATTTGCTCAAAAGAGTAACTCCATTTGTTCATAAGGGTTTGTGCACAAGGGTCAACATCAAATGCCATACCTCACACCACACTCAATCATTTAGCGCCGTCTCGTATAATTTAGGGCCCTGTGCTAAATTAAAAATGACGCCCCAAACGGTAAATAAAAACGACATATAAATATCAAAAAGTAAAATTTCATACAAATAATAAAATTTATTTATTTTTCAAACAAAATTCAACATATACTAGTATATATATACTACATATAATTTGCAATTGAGAAAAGCAAAAAAAAAAAGTTGAATTATCAAGAGAGCTTCCCTTTCAAGCAGATTAGCATAATTATAATTTGTAATTTATAGCAGATTAGGACACTCTAATTCGCTAGACAACTATAGCAAAGGCTTTCAATTAATCGCTTTCCCATTCCAACGATAAAGTGATTAGTAACCTGATTATAGATGAAAAATCAAAAACTTCTGTTTGATAATTGAATAATTCAAACCCCCAAGAATAACAAGAAAATAGTAACCTAGAATTTCAGATCATCAAACTAAATAACAACACAATAACAAAATATTCAGATTGATTAAATTACCTTCTCTGTAAAAAAAAAGAAATTACCTTCAAGACTAGGAGAAGCCAAAAATATACAATATTATCCAATTTCGTAGAGTTGTTGCAGATGTAGATGTGAATATGAGAGTTGTTTGAAGAAGATTGTTGCTCATGGTTGAATAATTGGAATTACTTCTTATTTATTGTTGGAAAATCAAATATGATGAATATCAAACATCAACTAAACTCACTTTACAAACGACTTTTTTTTTCTCTTTGGAATTTGGGGATTAAGTTGTTGAAATCAAACCTGAATTTAGATTTGCGGACATGAAAGTGGAAAAGATGGAGCCATTAATGGTGTTTTGGAGGAGGAGCCATTAATGAGTTATGGAGAATTGAAAGAATGGAACAAGTGGAGTAAATGGGGGGAGAATGGGAAAGCGTGAAGTGCGCTGTCAATAACTCAATTTGACGCGTTTTACTGATTCATGAATTAGAATTTTTGTTTTACTTTGGGCGATGAATCCAAAAATTGGGCCTTTATATTTTTAGGGGCCTTAGCCGGGCCTGCTCAATATTTTGGGAATATTCATGTTGGAGATGAAAATTTGGCTCGATAGCTTTTCATCACGAGCTCGACCCCGATGAGAAACGAGTGAGATATGGCCTTTTGAAAATGAGATAACGGGCTAACAGGGTTGCGCTATAGGTGTGGCTGGCCATACGCAAGACACTTTGTATATATAGATATATAGATGGCTAGGAAAGGGTTTTCAAGTGACAATCCGACTTGCGTGGACCCGGTTCACATTAAAAATACTGTGGCCCAGACCCAGGCACGTGACCCGCTACAAAGTACTCACTCCCACTTTCCAAAATATGCGATTTTCTCTATCTTCAATATTTCCAAAAACCAAAGATTCTCTCGCTCTAAAATTTCTACAAATTATTCTTTCTCTTCATTCAAATTATTTCTCATTTTCATACAAAACCTAAATTTACGTGCATTTCTTTCATAATCAAATTATTATTCTTATTTGATTCAATAATTGTAACACTATATTGATTTGAAATTGATTCTTCAATAAGTTCCTGTTCAATTGAACAAATACGAGAAATTCATGGAAAATTCGAGTTTAATTGAGCAAATAGATCTCAATTAGAGTATTGTAGCATGTAATATAGATGACTTAAATCTGAGCATTGAAGCACTCGACGACGAACAACATCACAATTCAATCCAAAATGAGCATCAAGATCCAATCGTAATAGATCTCAATAATACACCAAGTTTTGAAGGTAACAACATCGAAGTCAATAATTTCATTCGTTTGATTAAGCAAAGCAGTAACACTATAATTTTCTGTAGAAAATGTGGAGTTGTTTCATGATGAGCTCGAAAATCAAGTTGACGAGCAATATGTTGTAGTATCAACTGATGAATTTAATTCATCTGTCATTCGAGGTAAGTTCAATAAAATACACTATATCATTCATATATTAACTACATCATATATTAACTATATCAGAAATAGATACACTATATCACACAGAAAGACACTATAGAATATTAAAAAAATATTACGTAAACTATAGAACACTAACGCTGAATAGTACACAAAATACACTATATCATAAATAGATACACTATATCAAACAGAAACACACTATAGCATATATAGAAAATATTACGTACGAAAACGCACATACAAATTCCATATCACATATATATACACTATGTTATAATAAATAGATACACTATATCACACAGAAAGACACTATAGAATATAAAAAAAAATATTACGTAAAACACAAAAATGGACTAAATACACAAATACACTATATCACACACCCATACACTATATCATAAATAGATACACTATATCAGACAGAAACACACTAGCTAGCATATATAGAAAAAATTACGTACGAAAACGCATTAGAGCACATAAATACATATACTATATCACACATAAATACACTATATCTTAAATAGATACACTATTGCAAAAGTGACAAAAATATTTTAATCTTTTATAACAGGTTCAGCTGAATAATCATTGAATAAACATGAAATTGGAAGAGTTTTACTTGGTCAAGTAAGACCAACTTTGGATGATATACATAAGTTACATTGTCAGCATGCTGCTATAGTAGGGTTCAATTTTAGAAAATCCAAAAATAGAAAAAAGAAGGGACATCAGTGGTGCATCAGAAGTACTATGTCTGCTCTGCTCAAGGGAAAAGGAATACCAAAATCAAAGAAAAACAGGGAGAGAATAATACAGATATAATGATACAAGACAACAATTCAAAACAAGGTAACACCTTAAAGAAGTAGAGGACATGAAGAGTTATGATCATAAGAACTGAATGTCCTGCTCTAATTAGAGCAAGGAAGAACCCTCAAGGACACTATGAGTTAGTGTAACATGTTATAAAACACAATTATCCACTCACAAGAGAACCACTAAATTACTTCATAGATCTGAGCGTCAAATGAGTGATCCATAACAACAAACCAAACAAGTTATGCAAGAGTGTGGACTGAGACCAATAGATTCATTCAGATACATGAGTACAGAAGCTGGTGGTGAAGATGTATTAGGGCATTCCATGAAGGACCACTTCAACTGCTGCTATAGACTCAAAATAAAACCAATTGAGGGAAAGGATTCCCAAAATGTTGTTGATAACCTTTATGAGTAGATGCAAACAGATAGTAACTTCTTCTTCAGAGTAAGATTGAATGATGAAGGAAAGGTTTGCTGATTGTTTTGGAGAGACTCTATGATGCTTGAGGACTACACAATCTTTGGAGATGTTATGGTTTTTGATACTACATATAGGACAAACAAGTATAATCTCATTTGTGCACCATTTGTAGGAATTAATAACCATTGGAAAAACACAATGTTTGCATATGCGTTTCTTGCGGATGAGACAATACCAACATTTGAATGGGTTTTTGAAACATTCAAAAAGTCAATAAGAGGTAAATGTCCAATAACTATATTCAGCTACCAAGATGCAGCAATTGCAGGAGCAATAAAAAAGGTACTGATGTTTATGTGAATTTCTACAACTTCTGTTATATACTATTGTAGGAGCAGTAGATATTATTAGAAAAACTAATTATATAAACTCATTTACAAGCTTTCCCAACCTCAAGACCCAAGCTATATTTATGGCATTTGAGTCAAAATGCAAATCGACGATTTGGATTGATGAAGGCAGATAGGGACTTTAGGAACATCTTTCACAAGTGTCCGAGTCGTTGCATTAGAAAGACAGAATTTAAACAAACTTGGAGCACAATGACCAAAAAATACAAACTAGAAGATGATTGGTGGTTCTAGAGATTGTATAGTTTGAAAGAAAAATGGTGTACAACATTTAGCAAAGATTTCTTCTCTGCTGGAATATTATCCTCACAGACAAGTGAAAGCACAAATCATGATGTTGGGTTTAAGGCAAGCAAAACCACTAGCTTGACTGGCTTCTTTTCAATATTCCAAGAAACAGTAAAAAGGTGGAGAAGATAGGAAGAAAGGGATAATTTTAATTGTCCAAAGGGAATACCAAAATCAGATCTCTGCATGAGTCCACCATTAAAACATGTTGCTTTACAGTACACACATACTCTTTTCCAAGATTTCGAGGAAGAATTCAATCATGCAATGGCAAGTGCAATTAAATTAGTTGGTACACAAGGGAACATTTTGACATACAAAGTTTTCCTCATTGGCATTGTGACAGGCTAAAATCGTATCACCTTATCAAAAATAACCTAAGGTCCACTAACAAGTAGTCAGGGAAGTCAGGATCGAATCCACAGGGAGAAAGTTATACTATTGTATCTGAATTCTAATATTATACTAACTAAATCAGTTGAAAATGGGTGTGTGACTAAACTAATAAGCAAATGACAGAACTAAATACGAAGGTAAGAATCAATTAATAAAGAACTAGGACTATGGATCACTATGCATACAATTCGGGAAATCAGAGACGAATAATAACCACCCAATAAGTCAATTTATCTAGGGCACATGTAATTTCTCTCGAACATTACCTCCCTCAAGATGACCTAGCCGCTCTCGCATGGTCAAGGATCACTATGCCTAATGATTGAAAGCCTATACGAAATCTCTCCTCTCGAAGCAGATTCAATATTGCGATAATAGAAATACAAATCAGGCCTAATTCATAAATCTAGCATGAACGATTCAATCACAGGAAACAATTGAAATAAAGTGTAATTATACTAATCTATCAACCCCTCATTGCATACATAGATCCCCACAATCCTAGAAATAAAACTACTCACTCATGCTTGCGAAAACAATAACAAAATCCATGTAAAAATTCATACTTTGAACTATTTCAAATAACTAGGAAATTAATCTAATCAATAATAGAGGAAGCAATAAAGAAGATTACCAAACTGAAGAACTATATTGAGCTTGCGAATAATCCAAAGATTTGATCTTGAATTCCAAATGAAAAGTAGTAAAACTAGGGTTCTTGAGAGAAAACTATTAGAAAATAAGGGCTAAAACTCAGATGAATAGTAATATTCTGATTTTGCTATTTATACTAATCCTAAACCAACTAGGAAAAGTCCTCTAAAAAAGTAGCCCAAAAATCATTAAATGCGCGTGTCTGATAAGTCGCCCGATCGGGCCAAGTATGCCCGATGAAATCGGGCTCATTGCAGCAGCAGAGCCCAAAAAACGACATCGCCCGATATAATCGGGCCGGCACGCCCGATGCAATCGGGCGGCCCACCAATTCTCAGCATCGAGTCCAAAACATCGCTTAAGTACGCTCGATGAAATCGGGCCAAACCGCCCGATGGGGGTTCTCAACGAACTAACGACTAGATGGAGAAAGTTAGCACAAAATGACTCATAAGAGCACCATTGACATCCTTTTTAGCTTATAAGTAGGGGGAAAACTCTATATAAAACCATAACATCAAACTCCCCCAAGCTAAACCTTTGCTTGTCCCCAAGCAAAGCACAACATGAATAAGAATAGGATTGCTTCACCCCTCAGATAGGAATTTTAAACTCAAATATTTCCAACTCAAAATCGTTCAAGCAAGCAAAATTCAAGTTCAGTTGCTCAGATCACCTGACTACCAATCACTTAAGCAAACCATCAAATGCAGCTGCCCTACATATCATGCAAATCTTGAAAAGGTGTTCACCGAGGTGTCACTCCTCTCAATTTTGTGGCAGGCATAATATGTGCCCGAACACTCACCAACCCAACCATAATAGCCCTTCCCACTCACACTCTCATGTGTTTAGAAAGGTATAATATCGCTCATCCTAATCAGGTCGACTCAAATAACAAACTTAATCTTCAACTTTGGCATATTGACTCAGTATTATTCCCATAAACAATCAAACACGTGCTCAAAAGGTCTTTCTCAGGGTTGTAATGGGGCTCGAGTAAAGGTACGAAAATTATTTAAGAAATGTGGTGGAAAAGCCAAGAAAGGGGAGCAAAAAACACTAGTAGGACTAGGTGTGGTTGAAACAACTCCCATGGCATCAACAACATGACCAAGATAACAACCAACTCTGAAATTTCACGAACCAACCAATAATTGTCTCTTTCATCATAATTTCCAACACTTTTGAAAGTTAATGAGTGAAGATCATAGAAATTTTTCACTATCATTTTTCACTTTATTTTTCTATTTCTTTATTTTCTTTGTACCAACATTGCATTATTTTCCAACCACCCTACGGAATCAACCACACAATATAATATTATCTTAACAAATGCTCCCCCAAGCTAGGCTTGGGACAATAGTCATTATAAAGGCTCAAGGCGTGTAATGTGGCTTAATATAGATCAAAAAAGAAGTCATTAGGCTCAGCGGGGATTGGGGGAAAAATGATTTATTAAACAACTCTGAGGCTTAAAAATTAAACAAATGAACGCCTCTATCACAACACAAGTCCAAAGTCACCAGAAATCAACGAGTACAATGCCAAAGCCAAGATAAGAATGCTACGAGGAACTAACACACAAGAATATACCAGATATAGACATAAATCCGAGGGCTAGAATGAATCCTCACAATCTAACCAATTCAAGCATGCAGTTAACATAAGCGCTTTATCATCAAAATCCACTCAAGATTAAGGCATTCAGAGATCACATCACAACATCCCAATCACAAATGCCCAACTATCCAGTATAATGAGTTAAATCGTTTTTCAGAACAAAGTTCGGGGCACAGGGAAGCAATCGATCTATTCATATTCAACTCGTATTTTTGTGTTTTTTTCAGCAATATTTGTTTTTTTAAAGCAATTAAACTAACTTAACTAACCTAAAAAGCAGTAAAAGAGAGAGAAGTACTTACAGAAATCCTCCCCCAAGCTGAACGTGGCAATGGCCTCATTGCAACAAGGGAAAGGAAAGGCATGGATATCAGTCATCCATATCCTCACCTTCGCCACCCCTACTACTGGACCCCGGCTGGCTGTAACTCGGGTTCCAAGTGTATCAAGATGGGTGAGGATTTGTTTCAGCAGTAGTCATCGTACATGGGATACATAGCTAGGTGTTGATCATTGGCCAATGTATCAACACGTTGTCTAATGCTCTGGAGAGCTGCAGAGTTGGCATCAACTTGCTGACCGATGCTCTGGATGGCGGTAGAGTTGGCAGTGATGCCAGACTCCATCCGCTGGAGCATGCTCATCATTAGCCTGAAAATCAAAACAAGGAGGAGGAGCAGCAGAATATGGGGGAGGGGGAGCATCAAAAGTGGAGGCAATATCATCAGAATGAGGGAGGCGGCGGTGAAAGGTGCGCTGGGGTACCTCAGGGACGGGGGTGGGAAAGTCTAACCAGCAATGGGAAGGTGGTAATGGGGTTGCCCAGGTCTAATTTTTGCTAAGGGACAAGGCAGCTCAATAGAGCGCCTCCCGTTGATGCGCCACTGGTACTTATCCCCAGCCCTCTTTAATCAATGGAGACGATCTAGGAAAGCATAATCCATGAGGGTGGGTCCTATTGTTGGCTGGTAGCAAGACTCGTCAAAATTGGGGATTTTCCTAGCAAAAAGAGTCACCAGCGCCCCATTGACAATGGCACAAAAGGTCAAGGTATCGTCTGCTCGCCTCTTGGGATAAGTGGTAGCAATACGCTCCATATGGAGCGCAACATGGTGAGGGATGTTCTATTGAAATTGGTGAGGCGTCCCTTTAAGCATGTAGCTTCCAATTAAGTTTAGTTCATCCCCCCTAATTAATTGTCCTTCCACCCAACCAAATAGTGTCTGAGACATAAACCGGACCCAAATTTTAAAGATGGGTTGGTGGATGTATTTGCCCTTGCAATGTTGTAGGATGAACTCATTTCCATCACCGGTGATGGCAAAGTAGGTGTCACGATGGTGGTAGTCAGGGGGCAACCCAATCTCCCCATGACATTGGACTCGAAGAATTCGTGCAAATTCCGGTAGGGATAGGTGGAAATCCTGATTTAGCAGTCTAAAGGATACATATGAGACGGGTCCAGTTCGGGGTTTGGTAA
This sequence comes from Beta lomatogona, assembly GCA_947646795.1. Classification (NCBI taxonomy): domain Eukaryota; kingdom Viridiplantae; phylum Streptophyta; class Magnoliopsida; order Caryophyllales; family Amaranthaceae; genus Beta; species Beta lomatogona. The sequence goes on from CANSNZ010000986.1 coordinate 821,486, forward strand.
CCTTAAGACTACTATAAAATTCATAGACAAGTACAGGATATGTATTAACATGCACGGAAAAGAACGATTCCATCCCTATTATTTTTATGAAATCCTTGAATTCAGAGGCAATACCCAATTTACTCAAACATTCAATATCAAGAAAGTGGGTAGGACTCACCTCGCGCCCTTTTAGGCGCTGAAACTTTTCACGCTGCTCTGTCGACGAAAAGATGACGTCCGGAAAAGTCTCGTCCTGGGGGACCGGTGGTGGTGGTGGTTGAGACCCGGTGACGGATTCGCGACGCCTCCTCAAACTCATGTTGCTTGGAAAATGTAGAGGATTTCACACTCACTTTAATGGGGGATGATGGATGGAAGCTTTTCACTCACTTTAATGGTGGAAGGAAGGAGGAAGAGGATGGATGTGAGCGATGGAGTGAAAGAAAAATGAAGAGGATGGTGTGGGTAATTGGTAGGGGATGATGAGAAGAGTGATTTTGTGAAGAGAGACGTAGCTTAGATGGAGGTCTTTAATGGTGGAGGGAGAATTTGAGGAAGAAGGTGAGAATTGGGGGTTAGGGCTTGAAGGAGAGAGAGAAAGAGATTGGGAGATGAATAAGAAAAAGGGTTGGAAACCGGTTTTAATGAAGCTGCGGAAGACAGCCCGATCGGGCGAGTTCAGCCCGATCGAATCAAGCGAGTTTCTTCGTTAAAGACGCCAAATTCTGGTCCCGGGCCCGGTCGGGCGACAGACTTCGTCGTTCCAGGAACTGACGGAATGATGCCCGATCGGGCGGCAATGCCCGATCAAAGCGGGCGCTGTTGGTTTTCGTTGACGGAAGAATGCCTGATCGGGCATAATGGCCCGATCCAATCGGGAGCTTCTGTTTTTACTCTTGTCCTATTTTCTTCGCGGGCCCGATCAGGCGTGCTGCGCCCGGCTTTATCGGGCGGATGCCCAAACAGCCGTTTTCTTAGAATTTTGCGATCTTTTCAACGGGAAAACGGACCAAGCTATTATGCGAAAAATTCCTGCACACATATAACCTCAAGATGATGATTAGTACCCTCTCACTCTCTTACCAAAACTACGAAACTAGAAAAACTAAAAACAAAAAAGAAGAAAAGGAAAGGGAAAATCGGGTTGCCTCCCGAATAACGCTGGTTTATAAGGGTCCCGCACGACCATAATGCCTCATCCCTCAAACAGAATTCCTCCACAGATCCAACAAGAGCTCCTGTATGATACAGCTTTAAGCGTTGGCCATTAACTTTGAATTTTTCACCTGTTGCATTCATCACCTCAATAGAACCAAACTTGTTAACATTAGTGACAGAAAATGGACCAAACCACCTAGACTTCAACTTACCAGGGAAAAGTTTTAATCTAGAGTTGTACAATAAGACCTTGTCACCAATTGAGAACTCTCTACTCAAAATTCTCTTATCATGCCATCTCTTAGTGCGCTCTTTGTAGAGACGCGAACTATCATAAGCATTCAGCCGGAGTTCATCAAGTTCATTAATCTACAAAAGGCGTTTTCCTCCTGCTAACTTAGCATCAAGGTTCAGCTCCTTAACAGCCCAAAAAGCCTTGTACTCTAGCTCAACAGGTAAGTGACATGCTTTCCCATAAACTAACCTGTAAGGGGTGGTGCCAATAGGGGTCTTAAAAGCAATTCTGTAAGCCCATAAGATGTCATCTAATTTGTCACTCCAATCCTTCCTAGATTTAGCTACCACCTTCTCTAAGATAGTCTTTATCTCACGATTAGACACTTCTACCTGCCCACTTGTCTGAGAGTGATAAGCTAGGCCAGTCCTATGGTAGACACCATACTTCTTAAGCAGAGCCTCGAAAGTGCGTTTGTGAAAATGAGATCCACCATCACTTATGACCACCCTTGGTACCCCAAACCTTGGAAAGATAATCTTTTTAAACATTTTCATAACGACTTTGGAGTCGTTAGTTGGTGATGCAAGGGCTTCTACCCACTTAGACACATAATCAACAGCAACAAGTATAAAATTATTGCCCGATGAAGAAGGAAAGGGGCCCATAAAATCAATACCCCATACATCAAATAATTCAACTTCCAAAATGGGAGTTTGGGGCATCTCATGTCTATGGGAAATATTTCCCGTTCGTTGGCATGCATCACATGACTTAACAAAGGTACTAGCATCATGAAATAAAGTAGGCCAGTAAAAACCAGATTGAAGTACCTTAGCAACGGTTTTGGAGGGCCCAGCATGGCCTCCACATGGCAAGGAGTGGGAGTGCTTCAGAATGTCATGCACCTCCCATTCTGGAATACATCGCCTATAGATGGTGTCGCTGGCACGATGCAGAGGGTCGTCCCAAAAATACTTTTTAGCCTCATGGAGGAATTTCTTCCTCTGCTAGTAACTCAGCTCTGGGGGAGTCTGTCCACTCACACAGAAGTTGGCAAAGTCGGCATACCACGGGGTGACAGAAGTGACTGCCAGGAGCTTATCATCAGGAAATGAGTCATCAATGGATAGACCTTCTTCCATATCTTCATACTGCAATCTGGAGAGGTGATCAACCACTACATTTTCTGCTCCCTTTTTATCTCTGATCTCTAAATCGAATTCTTGGAGCAGCAAAATCCATCGAATGAGTCTAGGCTTAGCCTCCTTTTTGGCTAGGAGGTACTTCAATGCAGCATGGTCGGTATAAACAATGACCTTAGACCCCAGTAAATAAGTCCTGAACTTGTCCAGTGCATAGACCACAGCTAGAAGCTCTTTCTCAGTGGTGGCATAGTTAACTTGAGCTTCATCTAGTGTCTTACTAGCGTAGTATATCGCATGGAGGATGTTGTCCTTCCTCTGACCAAGCACAGCTCCCGCAGCATAGTCGCTAGCATCACACATAATCTCGAATGGAAGGTTCCAATCCGGAGATCGAATGATAGGAGCAGTAATCAAAGCTTGCTTGATCCTGTTGAAAGATACAAGAAAGTTATCAGTAAACAGGAACGGGGCATCCTTGAGGAGCAACTGAGTAAGTGGTTTAGCAATTTTAGAGAAGTCCTTGATGAAGCGGCGATAAAACCCCGCATGACTAAGAAAGCCTCGCACCCCTTTTACATTCATAGGAGGTGGTAATTGCTCAATCACTTGAATTTTGGCTTTATCCACCTGGATGCCACATTCAAAGATAATATGCCCAAGTACCACTCCTTCAGTAACCATAAAGTGGCACTTCTCCTAGTTCAGTATAAGATTGAGATCTTCACACCGTTTCAAAACTTTAGCCAGATTTATCAAACATGCATCAAAATCAATTCCATACACGCTAAAGTCATCCACAAACACTTCCATAATGGACTCAATGAACTCAGAAAAGATGGACATCATACAACGTTGGAAGGTGGCGGGGGCATTGCATAATCCAAATGGCATCCTTCGATAGGCGAAGGTACCATAAGGGCAGGTAAAGGTGGTCTTCTCCTGGTCATCTGGGTGGATAAGGATTCGGAAGAAACCTGAATACCCATCTAGATAACAAAAATAAGAGTGACAAGCTAGCCTTTCCAACATTTGGTCAATGAAGGGGAGGGGAAAGTGATCTTTCTTGGTGGCAACATTTAATTTCCTATAGTCAATGCACATACGCCAGCCAGTTAATACTCTTGCAGCAATTAATTCATTTTTTTCATTTTTGACAACAGTAGTACCTCCCTTTTTAGGAACCACTTGAACTGGACTCACCCACTTAGAGTCAGCAATGGGGTAGATGATTCCAGCATCAAGGAATTTCATAACCTCTTTCTTAACCACTTCCTGCATATTGGGGTTCAAACGACGTTGGCCTTGTATACTAGGACGATGATCATCCTCTAAGTGAATTCTATGCATGCAGAAGTCAGGGCTTATGCCTTTCAAATCATCAATATTATATCCAATGGCTTATTTATGTTTTCTCAAGACAGACAAAAGTTGAGACATTTGACCATCATTCAGTGAAGCACTAACAATCACAGGATAATTTTCAGATTCATCTAGAAAAGCATAGCGCAGAGAAGGGGGAAGGGCTTTCAGTTCAGGTTTCTTTACCTCTACCGGTTGAGTATCATATACTAACCGTTCCTTGTCATGAGTGGTAATACCGTCAAGCTCTTCACATGAAAGAACCGCTTCCCGGTCATCCACTACAGCACTCAAGGGATTACCATCACCTGTAAAAGATGCAAAACAAAGTAAAGCCTCCAGAGGATCCCGCAGAAGGGATTGAGGCATGTCATCGTTAACTAGCACATCAATGACATCAATTCTATGACAGGCTTCCTCTAGCATTGGACTTTTTAAGGCATTGGTCAAACTAAAGGTCACCTTGTCATCTCCCACAGTCAAAGTTAATTTCCCATTCTTAACATCTATGACAGCTCCAGCAGTATGAAGGAATGGTCTCCCTAAAATAATTGGGATCTGAGTATCCTCTTCCATGTCAAGCACAACAAAATCCACAGGAATAAAAAATTTACCTACTCTCACAGGGACGTCCTCTAGGTTACCTAGGGGGTATTTGACAGAACGGTCAGCCATTTGAAGAGTAATATTAGTACATTTTAAATCTCCCATGTCAAGATTTTTGCAAACAATAAGGGGCGTGACACTAACACTAGCACCCAAATCACATAAAACCTTATCGATAAAAATGGTGCCAATGTTACAAGGGATAGAGAAACTCCCCGTGTCTTTCAATTTAGGTGGGGACTGGTTTTGCAAAAGAGCACTACATTCTTCAGTGAAAGCTATAGTCTCAATTTCATTAAAGGCTCTTTTCCTAGTCAGAATCTCCTTCAAAAATTTAGCATATACAGGAACTTGAGTAATAAGTTCAGTAAAAGGGACAGTTACCTGCAGATGCTTCACTATCTCCAAAAACTTACCGAGCTGATGATCAAGCTTAGTCTTCAATAGTCTATTGGGGAATGGTACCTTGATCACAGGAGTGGTAGATGGAACTTTTTCAGCTACGGTTTGCTTCTCTGCATTGCTGGCCTCCTTAGGAGCTGTGGAATTGTCAGTGACAGCTTCATCCTTGTCGGACCCAACCGGATCATCTTTAGGCATCTCCGGACCATCATACCGCGTTCCACTCCTAAGAGTGATGGCATTGGCAGTATCTCTTGGTTGCATGGGTTGTGAAGGTAATGACCCAGGCGGCCTACTAGCAGAAGAACTAGCCAACTGAGCTAGTTGAGTCTCCAACATCTTGTTATGCGTACCCAAGTTTTCCAACTGAGCCTTTGTGTCGGCTTGAAAGGCATTAAAACCTTTCTGCATCTGAAACTTCATATTCTTCAGCTCTGTCAATGGCTGGGTCAGTAGGAGGAGCAGGTGGTTGTAGAGCCTGATTTCTCTGGAAACCAGGAGGAGCTTGTTGTTGAGGTTGATATTGTTGAACCTGATTTTGTGGGACATATGGTTGTGGAGGTTGAGGATTCAACACATTATTGCTCCGATATGAGAGGTTGGGGTGATTTCTTAACCCGAGGTTGTAAGTGTTGGAATATGGATTGAACTGGCCCCTAGGTTGTGACTGAAAAGCATTAACCGCCTCATAGTTACTCCCGACATTAGAAGATAGGAGCGTAGGACACTCTTGAGAGTTGTGCCCAAGTATCCCACAAGCATCACATATGGGAGCAGTATAATTGGAAGCACTAGCCATCGCATTAACACTCATATGGGAGGAGTCATTACCTAGCTTCAAAGAATCAATCTTCTGGGTTAGAGCAGCTAGTTGCCCGGACAGTAAAGAAATGGCCTCGACATCATGTTTCCCTCCCTTCTTCATGGAGGAACGAATGGTATATGCTTGATTAGAAGCGAGTTTCTCCAGAAGTTCATACCCGTCATTAATGGCTTTATCCATGAAACCCACCGGAGGCTCCATCAATTACCCTCCTTGTATCTGCATCAACTCTAGTGTAGAAAATCTGACACAAATACCACTGGTCTAAACCATGATGAGGACAAAGGCGTTGCAGATCCTTGAACCTCTCCCAAGCTTCATATAATGACTCGCCAGGATCTTGGGTGAAAATTACTATGGCATGACGCATATCTGCAGTCTTTTGGTAAGGATACCACTTGATGAGGAAGATTTTGGATAGTTTTGCCCAGGTGGTGATGGTGGAGGGCAGCTTATTATACCAAAATAGAGCTTTGTCGCGCAGAGAGAAACCAAATAGGATGAGTTTCATCTCATCAGCAGTAACACCAGCTTGTTTATGAGTAGCACAACATTGTAAAAACCGCTGCAGGTGCTGATTTGGGTCTTCAGATGGTAACCCAGCAAACTGGAACCATATTCAGAACATAAGACTTGATTTCAAAGTTTGTTGCAGCAATGGTAGGCATCCGGACCCCAGTGGGTACATTATCAGGAGAAGGTTGTGCATAATCTCTGAAGGTTGGTTTAGCTTCGTCACCCATTATAGAAGTAATAAGTGAGATGGAAAATTCTTGTTGTGGTGAAGATGGTGGAGCAGGTGTCTTTTGGGATGGTGTCCCTGCAGACAACTTCGCTTGCTTAGTTTTCTTTCTGAGTCTACGAGCGGTCTTTTCAATCTCCGGATCAAATGGAATGAGATTTGGGGATTTCAATTTCCTTCTCATACACCAAAAACACTAAAACAAACGTGAGATGCTCCAAAGAACAGGTGTTCTTCGGAGTAGAGGTTAGTGTAATACAATAATTCAGACAAAATAAAAATAAACAGTCTCCTCGGCAACGGCGCCAAAATTTGACAGGCTAAAGTCGTATCACCTTATCAAAAATAACCTAAGGTCCACTAACAAGTAGTCAGGGAAGTCAGGATCAAATCCACAGGGAGAACAGTATACTATTGTATCTGAATTCTAATATTATACTAACTAAATCAGTTGAAAATTGGTGTGTGACTAAATTAATAAGCAAATGACAGAACTAAATACGAAGGTAAGAATCAATTAATAAAGAACTAGGACTATGGATCACTATGCATACAATTCGGGAAATCAGAGACGAATAATAACCACCCAATAAGTCAATTTATCTAGGGCACATGTAATTTCTCTCGAACATTACCTCCCTCAAAGATCACCTAGCCGCTCTCGCATGGTCAAGGATCACTATGCCTAATGATTGAAAGCCAATACGAAATCTCTCCTCTCGAAGCAGATTCAATATTGCGATAATAGAAATACAAATCAGGCCTAATTCATAAATCTAGCATGAACGATTCAATCACAGGAAACAATTGAAATAAAGTGTAATTATACTAATCTATCAATCCCTCATTGCATACATAGATCCCCACAATCCTAGAAATAAAACTACTCACTCATGCTTGCGAAAACAATAACAAAATACATGTAAAAATTCATACTTTGAACTATTTCAAATAACTAGGAAATTAATCTAATCAATAATAGAGGAAGCAATAAAGAAGATTACCAAACTGAAGAACTATATTGAACTTGCGAATAATCCAAAGATTTGATCTTGAATTCCAAATGAAAAGTAGTAAAACTATGGTTCTTGAGAGAAAACTATTAGAAAATAAGGGCTAAAACTCGGATGAATAGTAATATTCTGATTTTGCTATTTATACTAATCCTAAAACAACTAGGAAAAGTCCTCTAAAAAAGTAGCCCGAAAATCATTAAATGCGCGTGTCTGATAAGTCGCCCGATCGGGCCAAGTATGCCCGATGAAATCGGGCTTATTGCAGCAGCAGAGCTCAAAAAATGACATCGCCCGATGCAATCGGGCGGCCCACCAATTCTGAGCATCGAGTCCAAAACATCGCTCAAGCACGCCCGATGAAATCGGGCTAAACCGCCCGATCGGGCTTCTCAACGAACTAACGACTGGGCGATAGCGCCCGATCGGGCCCGCAACAAAACAAATTAACTCCCTTGTGAGATCCCGATCGGGCGTGTGCAGCTCGATGAAATCGGGCTCAGGTCCATTACTTCGTTCTTGGCTCTAAACGCCAAGTCTTCAATTCTTCTTTGCTCAAGGATTCCGGAAAGTATCCTCGGGACTTTGAAACTCCGCATTAAACCTCTCCAATCCAGCATAGTGGTCAAATAATAGTAGAAAATAGGGAGATAACTCCCTAAAACCTGTAATTTGACACAAAACAGAAAACCACAACTAGATGGAGAAAGTTCGCACAAAATGACTCATAAGAGCACCATTGACATCCTTTTTAGCTTATAAGTAGGGGGAAAAACTCTATATAAAACCATAACATCACATTGATGGTTCTTCTCAACAAGTCTCCTTTAATTACCCAGAGAAGACAATTGAGTGTGGATATAGAAATTTTGAAGAATCAGGTTGGTTGTGCTTTTATGCCATAAGAGTTCTACGCTTGCATTATGTCCAAAAAATACCATAGAAATACATATCAACAAGATGGACAAGATTTACAAAAAAAGAAGTTTGGGAGAAATTTGATAATGAAAAGAGAGAAAAAGGAGAAATAAACAGCTTCACACCATGGAAACTGCACATGATAAGGAGGTATGTAATTAAGTTGTGCAATTTTAGTTTATAGAGTGTAACAAACAATAATACACTATATTATCGGAATAGATAATATATGAAAGAGAAATATACTATATGATAAACACACACTATGAACTCTTTATCACACTTGCAACACAATAACATAAAGAAATACAATATATGATATATAAACACAATATATCACATAGAGATCCACTATATATTTGTCTAATACTATATCGACACTAACACACCGAAATACACTATATCATAAAGAAAGCCACTATGTGATCTATAAACACACTATAGCACATAGTAACCCACTATATATTTTAAATACTAACACAAAATTTCATGCCATAAGGTACTACAACCTCATATTAAAGAGCCACAAAATAGATACAGCTAGAGCAGTGATAGAGGAAAGTTTCAAAAAAACAAATTCAAAAGTTGAAGAAGTAATAAAGATTGAAGAAGCAAAAGCAGCAGCTGAAAAAGCTCAAGCTCATGAGAAAGCATTACAAGAAGCAGTTGCAGCATTACAAGCTAATGAAAGTCAAGAAAACAATGCACAAGAATCAGCACCAAGACCAACAGTTTTGGATCCAGATAAAGCAGTCACAAAAGGAAAAGACAACAAGCGAATAAAAGGACGCTATGATTCATACAAGAAGGCATAAAAAAAAAGGAAAAAGAGACACAGGAGTTTGGAAGCATAACTCGAAAAGAACATCTGTTCTAAAATTCTTTACCAAAAGAACTATGCAATGTTTTTAATGATTTGAGTTTGTTATGAGACTTGTACACTATATTAAAATATAGTGCACTATATGGTTCTGAAGTACATTATATAAACAAATTCTTATGAAAAACTGTTGGTATGATTTAGCCTAGTGTACAACTATCAAAACCTACAAATATCTACTACAGTTGTCTAATCAACTATATCAAACAATAATACACTATATGATGTAAAAAGATACTATATCACAGAGAAATATACTATATGATAAACACTATGAAAAACACTTGCAACACAATAACATACAAAAATACACTATATGATATATAAACACACTATATCACATAGAAATCCACAATATATTTGTCTAATACTATATCTATAAACTAAATAATAGCTCAGTACCTAATAAGACTTGTACACTATACAAATATAGTGCACTATATATTTTTAAATTTACATATCTACATAAATCTATGGTTTTTAAATCAACTATATCATAACAAAATCAACTATATCATAAACAAATATATAAATTAGCAAAGTAAATACATCACACTACATCAACATAAACCATACTATATCAACATAAACCACACTATATCAACTGAAAGAAAACTATATCAACTAAACTACTGTGCCAACAAAAACCTATTATATCAACACAAACCTACTGTCAAACCAAACCTACTGTATCAACCTATTATTGCAGTTAGATTAGTAACACTGTTTGTAAAATCCATCCAGTACATCATATAGTTCTACTTTGGAAATTTGATTGTTAATTTTTTCTTTGTTGTCTTTTTCTTCTTTCCATCCCCAACTCCTTTGTCCTGTTTTTCTTTCTGTATTTTCAGTCTCAAATCTTCTTCAATCCTCTTACTCCCTTCAACATTCTTTCTTTCTTTTTCTTCAATAATATCAAAAGTCTCTGATCTCTTTGATTTGAATGATCTCACATTCTCCACAAGCGCACTTCTATTCAAATTCAGATCAAATAAAATCATGCAACCGCACAACGAGACTCTTGTTGCTTTTCTAATCCTCTCCTGAAAATAAATTAGATTAGTAAGAAACTATAAAAAAATTTAAATACATAACTGAGTCAAAAATAATTGTATTAAACTTACATCATCCAGATATGGACATTCAAACTCTGCTGAGCCGTCAAAAACTAGCATATGGACAAGTATATACGCACCACAGTCCATATCATATGCACCTTTTTTCCAGCTTCCTTTCACTTCTGTTATTGGCCATAAACCCATATCATCACCTTCAGATTGTGGGATTTCATAAGATTGGAAAGGACTTGAAACTCCATCAGAATGATTGAATTGAGAATCTTTATCATTTTCTTATACTCCTCATCATCATCCCAAATCTTGTTATCAATATAAAAGACAGTTTTTTTTTCTTTATGTCCATCACAAACAGAACGTAATGATTAGCTCCTTTCAGTAAAGTTGGGAAAAAAACCTACAAAATAAAAAGAGTATGAACTCAATGAGCAAAAATAACTATCATAAAATCAACTATATCTGAAAAGATATTATACCACATAGAAACACATTATATCATTAACAAACACACTATATCACATACAAACACACTATATCACAAATCCATACACGATATTTGTCTGTCCTATCAAATGCACTACCACACACACTATATCATAAAGAAGACACTATATGATATATAAGCACACTATCTCACATACAAACCCACTATATATTTGTCTACTTATACCAACATACTTTCATCATAAAAAACATATGTAAACCAACTTTAAAAAACAAGACCATAATTTCAAAAACAGAACTTGTCTCACCAGTTCAACACCAGAATCCAGTTTTGGAATACTATTTAAATGATCTTCAAATTGAAACTTCCAGCATTTGATCAAATTATCGATGCGTTGAGCATCAGTTCCATCTTCGAGCACATGCAATAATGCACCCTGCAACATAAAAACTCATGTTATCAGAAAATAAATAATGCATGCAAAGATAAAGAAATCAATAACATAAAAATATATTGCAAAAAGTTCTTACAGTCTAAGAAGAAGTAAAGTAAAACTTTTTTGGAGGAGAAGAGAGACTGAGTTCATTGATATTCATCATTCTTGCCCAATTATCTATAATTGATTCAAAGATTTCAGTCTCACTACCAATCGTCCACATCTCACTATGAGGAATAGAGAAAAACACTTCATCGAGCTTAAAGAGCTCTTCACTGCAACAAACAACACAAATTGTAAGAATATTTTCAATAAAAACAATACATTAAACAAATTTCATTCAAAAATTTACCTGCCATCTAAAGGATGTTGATTTTTAGAACAATAATCAACAGCCTCCTTAAAAAAATAGGAATATCTTCCATCACATTTTCATAATCCTTCATCATCTTTGAAAGATGGCTGAAAGCACCCTCAACTGCATAATCATCCAGCCTTAGAGTTGACTTTGCTGGACCCCTAGACAAAGCATTTTGGAAAATAGTCCATGTATTCTCCAAAGACATGTCCTCACTTGCATCATAAAAAACATTGTTGACAACGTTGTTGATGATATCATTAGTCTTCTATCTCAATTGAGTCATTATAAAGCTAGGGAAGGCAGTAGTTGAAGGATTAGAAACTTCATCCCAACCAGTAGGCAAATTCTTCACATCATATGCCAATGATACCATCTCATCAAAGAGCTTCTAATAAATTGAATTTGAAATTTTTTTTGTCAAGATCATCTCGAGAAGGATTATCAGAAGAAGAAGGTATACTAGCCACATAAGAGTCCTTCAAACTATTAAACACAACTTGTGGCAATGAAAGACAGCTTCCAAATCCCTCTTCCAAATCAACCACATAGCATGAAGCTCCTACAAAAATCAAAACAAAAACAATGAATTTGTAGTACTCTATATGTAAACAAGTAAAAATACACTATATCAAAACAAGACCAACTATATGAAAATAACACCAACTATGTCAGAGCAAAAACACTGTCATCAGTACAACAGACAATAAAGCACATACACTACCACATACAAAATACACTATATCATATAGAACTACACTATAACAGTCAAAACTACACTATATCAAAAGGGAACATTATTCTAAATAAGGCACTACAAGGCACAAACACTATAGTACACACTATATCACATTAAAACACACTATATCACATAGAACCCCACTATATCAAATACAAACACACTATTACACCACCATCACAAAACGACAATATCACATAAAACCACACTATATCGCATACAACCACACTATATCACTCAAAACTATACTATATAAAAAATTAATAGCACATACACTATACCATATACAAAATACACTATATCATATAGAACAACACTATATCAGTCAAAACTACACTATATCAAAAGAAAACATTATTCTAAATTTTTATAAGGCACTACAAGGCACAAACACTATAGTACACACTATATCACATTAAAACACACTATATCACATACAACCCTACTATATCAAATACAAACACACTATCACATACCACCATCACAAAACCACACAATATCACATAAAACCACACTATATCACATACAACCACACTATATCACTCAAAACTATACTATATCAAAAATTAATATTATTCTAAAATTTAAACTTACATATTTAGCTTGTGCAGTAATTTCTTCATCAGCGAGACTTCCTTATGGAAGCTCAAACTAAATATGAAGCTTGCCCTTCACCTTCCTCTTGGGCGCAGCCTCCTTTGGTACATCACTTTCTCCACTTCCTGTATCACCACTCGATACAGGACGTGGTACAAAGTATACTTTAATTTTTTTTGAACCGGCTTCATCTGGCTGAAATCGATATGCCCATCATCAGTGAAGTAAAACTTAGCACTTATTGGATAAATGTGATCAAGCAAACCACTTCCAAACTTAGCACATAATACTTCACGATGAGTTCTCATGCCAATTAACACATTATCCTAATGAGATAACAGAGGCAGTCGAGTTGGAGGCACGCGATCACCAATCTGTAGGTGATGGAAGTAAATCAACTCCAACAATATTATACACTGAATTCTTGTACAAAACAGTCGCATGCTTCAACCTCTCCAAAATATATTGACACCAATTCAAACAAGGAATTGTCCGAACCTCATTTATAGCAAAAACCAATCTCAAATCCAGTGTGTTATTTGCAACAGGAGCTAAAAAAGAAGAAAAAGCAAATAACACTTACAAGTTTTTAAAAACCTCCCCACCATCAACTAACCTAATTAACTCAGAATAAACAGAAGACATAGGAATCTGCCCTTTTATCCCGACAAACTCGAAAGTAATCCCTCCAGCTTGCTTTCAACTCATCCCCGCATTAGGACCCTTAGACACATCCACCACATCCTTTCCTCCAATTAGAGGAAACTGAAACACATTATACACATCGAATTGGTTAACCTAGAACTCTTTTCCATAACCAAGTCTAAACATGCCAGAACCACCATCAAACCTCTCCAGCAACCATCCACTCAAAGAATTATTAGTCCTGGAAATCTTTAAATCCAACAATGATCCAAAACCAATTTATGTCACAGCTTTTCTCTATTCGGCACTTAAACCTTCATTCAGCTCACACAACCTTTTACCACAGTAAGTAGTTTTAAAGAGGTTTACCCTCTATCCTTCAGCTTAAGTCATTATTTTGCTCTTCTTTGGGGCTTTCAAGGTATCCTTCTCAGCTACAGGATTTACCCTCTTCTTGTTTGCTCCCTTTTTTGTGACAATAGGATTACCAACATCAGTTCCTTCATTACTAGGATCATTAGTGGAATCAGTTCCTTCATTAACAGGAGCATTAGCAGCATCACTTCTTCCATCCTGATGTTCAGTAGATGGATTACCATAATCATGTCCAGGGTGCTCTGCAACAAAAAACAATTGTTCAGAACATACACTATATCAGAAGAAATTAAAACACACTATATCATGTCAAAACATACTATATCATGGCAAAATACACTATCATAACACTAACCTTATATCATGTCAAACTACACAATATCATCTCAAAATACAGTATAATGTCAAAACACACTATATGATGTCAATATACACTATCATCCAAAACACTGCCAAAGAACTATCACAGCAACACTATATCATTTCAAAATACACTATATCATATCAAAACACACTATATCATTTAAAAATACACTACCATTTCAAAAGTCAAGACCAACAAAAAGTAGTATAATTACAAATACACTATATATTTACACAATAAACTATATAATGTCAAAATATACTATATCATCACAGGATTAACACATTTACAAATTATTTCACAAAAATATAACCTAAAAACCAGTATAAGATAGAATAAGAGTAAAACAAACACTATATACAACAAAAAATCAACTACAACAAACACGAAAACTAAGTAAGGCACAAAAATACAACTAATAACAAAGTCGAAAATTAACTACAAGACACAAACATCAACATAAATTTATCATGCAAACAATAAAAATTGCACAAAAATGAACGAAGAGTAATTCAAACTATAAAATCAAATCTCCATAAATTTTATAAAATAAGTTTACACTGTTTGCATTGAATGCCTTTTCTCCTGATTTCAGGGGTATTTATAGTGTTTATGGTATGGCTGCTCCTCCTTTTAGGTTGCCCTATAATAGGAGCACCTGATTGGCTAGGCAATTAAAACATGATACTTGGCAGGATATGATTGGAGATGGATCATCAACCAATCACCTGCAGCCATTTTATGGGTTTTGGATCTGAATAACCTTTGGGCCAAAAGGAAGGCTTTTACCTCCCATCAGAGTATAACCCAATGGTTAAATCATTTTCCTTTAGGCTTTATGAGGGGACACGTGTACAACCCTGATGGACCCATGTGTCTCTAAGAGAGCCGTAGATATTTTTTAAGGCTACAACATTTGCCCCTAAAAGGGTTTTTACCGTTGGCCCATACGACGGTTAAGGCCCTTTTACCTGAGGGAGTTACCTCAAATTCAAAAAGAGGCAAAGACGCGCCCTTTTTTGGTCCTTACCGGTCATCGTCGATCGTTTTAATCATTCCCGGTCACTTTTAGCCGGCTCAACAGGTTTTTTCAGCACCCCTATATAAGTGCTTGGTTTGCCTTCATTTAACCATTTGACACTCGTAGAGAAATTTTGTAGAGAGAGAGGCTCTGTGTTTTTTGTTCTAGAGAGGGAGAGAGATCGTCTAGTTTCGGTTTTCTTCACCGAACCGTCCAAGCGTTTCGTCAGGTATCTTTTCTTCTCCTTTTTTCTTTTTGTTTTTCTTTATTCTTTATTCTTTCTTTAAAAAGCAATAAAATGAATTCCTCTTCTTCGTCAGATAATCCTAGCCGCCCAAGAGGTTGTCTTGACCCTAGAACCGATAGTACTTTTTCTTCGGCACATTCTAGAGTTGGGCCTATTCGGGCAGAGTACATATTTTTTTATGATTTTGGCCGACAAAGTCAGACGACCCAGTCTTTACCTATGCAGGGTAATCTGGCGTGCGTCAAGCAAACGATCCGTCTAAGACGAAGGATAATACTTCCGACCGATAGCTCTGAAATGGAGGAATCCACTGGACGAGTTCCAGAAATGACGAGGGACGCCCAAAGTGCTCAACCTTTGGCCGGGCCTTCTTCCCCTGACCACAGTGTCGAAGATCCTGAAATAAACCCTGAGGCCAGTCATTCGGGTAGGGACATCGATATGGAGGAAACCGGCGAGGATAACAACGGGAGTGAATCAGGCACTGCCGAAGAGTCGGACGAACCCTCCACTACCTCGTCTGAGAATAGGAGACGCTTAGGTCCCCTTTCTGACCCCGCCTTTATCTTAGTAAATCGTAAATGGTTAGAAAAGATAGGTCCTGACCCCAGATACTTGTCCACTTATATGCCCATGCCGGGCTTCTCTTTCGTCATTCCTAATATGGAGGCCACGATTCTGAGCGCTCCCAAGAACCACTTTGTCGTTTACAAGCTAGCCTTGGACGCGGGATTGAGGTTCCCCCTCCACGATTTTATAGAGCAGGTGCTAAGGTATTATAACATCGGCCATAATTAGTTGGCGCCTAATGCCTAGTATAACGTGCTGACCTTCATAGCCGTCTGAGAGCTACGCGGCCTGACTCTTTCTCTCCAGGCCTTCACCTACATACATTATGCGGCTAAGGTTCTAGGGGCTATGGATGGAACGTGGCTCAGCATCTGCAACCGCCCCGGCTATCTTACCGCTTGGGGCAAGCCGTCGAAGATGCACGACTGGAAAGCCGACTTCATCTTCCTACGAGCGGCCAACGACTTCGCCACTGAGGGCTATCGTTTTTATAATTGAGTCGTCACGAATACTGGGCGAAAGTAGTCCTGGTTGGAGTTGGAGGACCAGTATGACGAAGAGGGGGTGGACTACTTTAGAATAAAGGAGTATTCCAGGCCGGGTCAGGCATCCTTTAAAGGGCCAGCTAACTGGATACCCTTTAAAGAGATGTTTTATAATGATGACTTCTTGGTCGCCGCTAGCTTGCGGTTGGCCGATGAAAGAGGTATACATTCAAAAATTCAAGTAAAATGCCTCGTCCATAGCCCGTATTGGACTAACCCTTTCATTCCTTTTTGCAGAATCCGCCAGAGCACTTCTTAAAGGATCTTGGACGGGACTGACAACTTGTGGAAGGAGTTCGCCAAGAGTAGTGCTGAGAAAAGGGCTGAAACCCTGGCCGATAAGTAAATTATTTTTTTTTTTTCATTCGGGTTCGTCCAAATTGATTTCCAACACTTGGACGAAAATCATCCGAAGAAGGAAGGCGTCCATGCTTGGACGGCCACCTTCTCTGGGTTTTTCTCGTCTGAGATGTTTAATGGCCTTGGACATGGACCATTCGGGTTTGTCCAAATTGATTTCCAACAGTTGGACGAAAATCACCCGAAGAAGGAAGGCGTCCATGCTTGGATGACCACCTTCTCCGGGTCTTTCTCGTCTGAGTGGTTTTGATGGTCTTGGACGAGGATCATTCTGTTCCGTCTGATTTTGGACGGGTTCCTGCTTTACACCACTCTCGTCTGAGCATGAAGAATACTTTGGACGAGGTTCGTTTAGGAAAAAAGAGGTCGTCCATACTTGGACGCCTTCCTTCCTCGGGTGATTCTCGTCCGGAGCTCAATAGTTCAATTATAGTCTTTGTTCTTTGGACGGTCAGATTATTAACTTGGTTATTTTTGCAGAAAAAGTGCCCCAACCAACAATGTATGGCAAAGAAGAAAACGGAGAAGACTACTCCGTCTGGCAAGGGAGTTGGAGAGAAAACCATGCATCCTCCAAAGGACAAGGTTCTAAAGGAGGAGCTGTCCGCCGATTCCCCAGCCGAGGGGAAGAAGGGTTCTGTTTCTGCTGCTCAGTTGGATGTAATTCCAGTTGATCCAACTGAGGTCAGACCAGACTCCACTCTGGCACTGGTTATTCCAGAGTCAGAGACGGCTGCAGACAACATACCCGGCTTCAGCGGCTCGGTGGCGAAGCTAGTCTCACAGATGTCGTTATCCATTAGGACGACATCCTTATCTTCAGGTGAGTCATATTATCCAAATAGAGTTAGGACGGTGCGGGTCGGTGGACGGTCAATGAGTCCGTCCAACAGACCAGCCATAGTCATTCATATTAGGAGAACTGATCCCCCCTCTTTCAGATAATGGCAAAGAACCAGCTTCATCCGCGGCTGTTCCCACAGTGGACTCAGACGAGGAGTCTTCTGCTGCTTTTGCCAAGATGTCAAAGGCTGAGTGAGATCGGCTCAAGCAGGAACTGCTCAAATGCTACCCTGAATCCTATATAAAGGGGTTGAGGGGAGCATCAGCTGGGCATGTGGGCTACATGTCACAACTTGCTGATGAGGTATAGTTTATTGCCACAGTTGTTTTTGTACTTGTTATTTTTTTTTTTTTACTTTATAACTCGTCTAATGACTTGTTTTATTTTCGTTGTTCCAGAATCTAGCTCGCATTATTTTAACTGACGAGTGGGCGAGGGAGCTTAGGAAAGAAAATAAGCAACCCGTCCACCAAGCTACGACTGCTGGCGAAAAGGCCATGTACGATATTGAAATGGCTAACACTCTCCACCGCCAATCAAGATAGGCATAGGAGAAGAGTTCAGCCGAGCTAGAGTCCAGCAACAAGAACTATCTGGTCGCCATCAACACGCTATACAAGGAACAAGACCAATTGAAATTGGCCTTGGACACCGTCTCAGCCGAGTTGAAAGGCGAGAGAGATACCACTCTCTTGGTTGTTGTTCAACTGAGGAGGGAAACTATCCTTCTAAGGGCAAAGAATGCTCGTCTGACCAAGGAAGTAGCCCAGGCCTTTGATGACGCTAAGGAAGGCCTCAATCAAGTTATTGAGATGTCCAAAGATTGGGCTGTCAAGGCCTTTGAAATGGTGGCAGAGCCTCATGAGGTCCCCAGCTTTGTTCGGCGTCTGGAATTCCAGGAGGGCGTTCACAATGCAATGGTAACTGCTCAAGAGCTCCTGAATTCTTGGACTCAGATGAAGAGATTGAGGACGAGGAAGAAACTCCTGAGGACGACCAAGAAACTCCTGCTTAATGAGATGCCTAGTTTTAGGTTTATTTTTCTAAGTTTCTTGGCTTGTTTGCCGTCGTACCTTTGTCTCTTCTTCTTTTTATATACTAAGTTGTAAGTTGTTTTGACCAGTATATAATGAAATGACCTTTTGCCAATTGCTTGTCCTTTCTTTTATTGCACTTAAATTTTCATCAAGTATAACTGAGACTTGTCCATCTCTTCTTGGACGTCTTTGCAACTTAATTAAGCAATAGGTGCCTCTTTTCATTGTCTTTAGACGGCCTTCAAACATTTCGCAAATTAGCGGAAGTACGGATGAGACTCGTCCTACTTGTCTTTGGACTCTTCCTGCCTTTTGAGTGGACTTTAAGCTTTGTGACGGAAAGGGTTATCATCCTTGTCTTTGGACGATCACCAAACTTCCCTAAATGTAGCCGAGTATAAATTGAGACTCGTCCTTACACGGTCTGCAGCCTTTGTTAAGGAAAGAGTATCATTCTTGTCTTTGGACGGTTGTCAGATTTTCCTAAATGAAGCAAGTATAATTGTTACTCGTCCTTCAAACTTGGATCGTCCTAGAAGCTCCAAGGTTATTCCCCCTTCTTGGACTTAGCGCATCCTTGTATTCTGGACGAGCCTTGCCCCTAAGAAGGAAAACGGCCAATATTGGCCGAGCAAACCTAACCTCCTTTGTTTAGGACGAGCTTAGTTTCTGGTGGACGATTTATATATTGTGGTTTATGGTCGAGCCATGCTTTAGCTGGCATCGTTGAGGAGGCAACCGTCGTCTTGAAGTAGGAAACCCTTACTAGGGTTTTTATTACTTAGTTCGTCTTGGCCTTTGGACGACCTTTGACTTCCCTCAAAAGAGGCCAAGTATAATTGTGGCTCGTCCTACGGACTTGACTCGTCCTAAAAGTTTCATGGTTTTTAGCCTTATCCCCCCCTTCTTGGGCCTTGCTCGTCCTTGTATTATGGACGAGCCTTGCACCAAGAAGGAGAGCGGCCAACATTGGCCGAGTCATCTGAAATTGTTTAGGACGAGCATAGATTTATGGACGAGCCATGTTTTGGCCGGCTTCCTTGAGGGAGCAACACTCGTCTTGAAGTAGAGAACCCTTACTAGGGTCTTTAATACTTAGCTAACCGTGTATTTGAAAGTAAGATTCCTTTACTAAGGTTTGCTTACTTCAGGTCAGCTTTCTCTTAGAGACCTCGACGTTTCTCTTACTAGAGATTTTTGTCAATTTGTTGACCATATATGTGATTTAACCTTTAGGTTTGTTACACTTTGGCCGGTCTCTTTGAGGGAGTGATGTTTGTTAGAGAAGTGAGTATTTTGGACGTTTTATTGTTCTTTTTAATTTTCTCCCAGTTACTGTCACTTTTTGACCACTAGACTAACTGGTGGTGAAAATGCCCCAAAGTGAATAACTTAGTAAAAAACATTAACAAAGATAAGAAGGAAGTAGAAATTGTATTATATGAATTTTGCTTGACTAAATGTCAAGATACATGTATACAATTCTTTTTCACTTGCTTGTGCCATGGCACTTTTGAGTGATTATAAACTACTTGCCGGTTTCCTGGCGATTAACTGAGTAAAACGTGGTACTTCTTCAAAGTGTCTCAGTTCCAAGTGCGCTGTATTAGTCGTCCATCCATATCTTGGAGGCGAAATGTTCCGCTTCACCCCTCCTGGACAATCAGATAGGGTCCTTCCCAATTTAGCGTCAGTTTTCCCAGTTCTATAGCTCGTCCGACGACCTCCATCCTCCTTAGAACCAAGTCCCCTACCTTGAGTGGTCGTCTAGCGACTCTCTTGTTAAAGTTCCGAGCCATTCACAGCTTGTACAATTGTATTCTTAGAAAAGCATTGCATCTGACTTCTGGTACTTGATCCAAAGTCGTGCGTAATGCAGCCCAGTTGGCATCTTCCCTGTACAGCATGACTCGCAGGGTGGGTTCTTCAATCTCAATGGGCAAGACGGCTTCGGTGCCGTAGACTAACATGAAGGGTGTCTCTCCTGTAGAGTTTTTGACGGTGGTTTTGATGGACCATAACACCAGTTGTAGTTCTTCGACCCGTTGTTCCTTAACATCATCCAACTTTCTTTTAATTCCATTGGATAGAATCTTGTTGAAGTCTCTACTTGCCCATTTGCTTGTGGGTGGGTGACTGCAGCGAAGTGGGCTATGATTTCTCTTTCTGCCAACCAATCCTTCAGCTTAAGCGTTTCAAACTGTGGACCATTTTCAAAGACGATGGACTGCGGCATGCCAAAATGAGTTATAATGCTCTTTCAAATAAAGTCTTTGACGTCATTCGTTGTTATACCCCGCATGGTTTCAGCCTCTATCCATTTAGTGAAGTAGTCCACAGCTACAATTACAAACTTATTTTGCCCAGCGGCTACAGGGAAAGGCCCCAGAATATCCATGCCCCATTTGGCAAAAGGCAAAGGGAACAAGATAGGAGTTAAGTAATTGGACTGCTTCTGATGCAAATTTTCGTGCTTCTGACAACTGTCGCACTTCTTTGCGTAGACAAGAGCATCCTCCTTAAGGTAGGCCTGTAAATCCTAGTCCTTAAAGCCTTTTCTCCCAATGCTCTTCCACCAATGTGAGATGCACAAGCTCCTTCATAGAGTTCCTTCAGAACCTCTAGACCATCTTCCCTAGTGATGCACTTGAGAAGAGGACGATTGAATGACTTCTTGTAAAGGGTCTCATCCCACAATTCAAACCATTTGTCTCGGGCATTTACATACTTTGCCTCTACAGGTCTGAAGGCAGTTGTCCTGTTTTCTTGTACTCTATAATAGGATCCATCCAAACTGCCTTCGGCTAAGAAACATGACTCGTTCTTGGTCAATGCTCTTTTTTGGTTTAACTTCCCAAAACACTGTTCTTGGCGCATCAACTTCAGCCGAGCTGGCTAATTTTGAGAGAGCGTCTGCTTGATGATTTTCTGACCTTGGTACTTGGTCGAGAACAAATCGTTTCAAAGGCTCAATCTCATCCTTGATCAGACGCATATATTTGCTCATTGATGCTTCTTTACATTCGAAGTCTCCATTGACTTGACTGACGACTAAGAGAGTCCGATTTAGCCTCAATCTCTAGAGCCCCAGCCGCCTTACACAACTTGATCCTAGCCCAAAGTGCTTCATATTCAGCTTTGTTATTGGACGCTTGGAATTGGAACCTTAGTGCATATTCAAACTTGTCTCCTTCTGGATATTGACAAATGATTCCAGTCCCACATCCATTGACAATGGATGATCCATCTACCATGAGCGTCCAGTGCGTCCTTCAGCCGGATCATATATAGGTTATATAGCTGGCCGAGTAAGCTCAACTATAAAATCTGCTAAGGATTGCCCCTTAATAGCATTTCTTGATTCAAAAGATATGTCGAACATGTTTAGCTCAACATCCCACTTTAGCATTTGTCCAACAGCTTCCATATTTTGTAGAACTTGCCTCAGAGGTTGGTCAGTATAGACTATTATACTGTGAGCCAAGAAATAAGGCCTCAATTTCCTATTTGCCATGACGAGTGCCAACCCAAACTTCTCAACTGGAGTATACCTACATTCTGCGTCCTTGAGCACATGACTCACGAAGTATACTGGGATTTGCACAGTCTATCTTTCAGCCAATAGAACAGCACTCACGGCCTGAAGAGACACGGCCAAGTATACAAACAGTTTTTCCCCGTCGGTTGGAATGACCAACCTAGGTAATTGACGAAGGTGATCTTTTACTTGCTAAAGCGCTTGCTCAGCTTCTGTTATCCATTCCAATTTAGCTTTCTTCTTGATAGTAGCAAAAAAATGATGACACTTGTCTCCTGACTTGGACAAGAACCGTCCAAGGGCCGCTAAGCAACCTGTCAGACGATGTACTTCTCTAATTTTGGAAGGAGACTTCACGTCAATGATGGCTTTAAGTTTTTCGGGATTTGCTTCTATCCCCCTTTGATCTACTAAGAAACCCAAAAACATCCCAGACAAGACGCCAAAAACACATTTTTTGGGGTTCAATTTCAGTCTGTACTTTCTGAGAGTTTCGAAAGTTTCTCTCAAATCACCAACGTGGCCTTCCTCTTGCCGACTCTTCACTATCATATCATCAATATATGCTTCCATGTTCCTTCCTAACTGTGGCTGGAAGACTTTATTAATCAATCTCTGAAAAGTGGCCGGTGCATTACGGAGGCCAAAAGGCATCCTCAACCAGCCATACAACCCTTTCTCGGTAATGAAGGACGTTTTATCCTGATACTCTGGCCACATGGGAATTTGATGAAAGTCTGAATATGCGTCCATGAAGTTTAACAAAGCATGGCCGGCCGTGGAGTCCACCAGTCGATCCAACTTAGACAAGGGGAAACTATCCTTGGGACAGGCCTTGTTGAGATCAGTGTAGTCCACACACATCCTCCAGGTGTCATTGGGCTTTGGCACCATGACCACATTGGCAATCCAATCTGGATAGTACGTCTCTCTGATAAAACGTGATTCCAACAATTTCTGAACTTCTTGGTCGATCGCCTGGTTCCTGGCCGGCCCCAGGTGCCTTTTCTTCTGACGAACAAGTTTTAAACATGGATCAACATTCAGCCGGTGGACGGCTATTTCTGGATCAATTCCAGGCATTTCTTCAACACAATAAGCAAACACGTCTTGAAATTCTTTTAGCATGTTGATTAAGATGCCCCTTAAACCAGGAGAGAGTGAAGATCCAATCTTTAAGGTTCTTTCTGGACGGGCTTCATCCAAACAGACATCTTCTGGGGTTTCCACCGGCTCTAGTGGTTCTAGTGCCAGCCATAATGGCCATCACTTCTCCAGACGAGGGTGGCTCTTCATTGACGGGCTCATACTTCTTTTTCTTGCTGGGAAGATGCTCAGACATTTTCCTTGAGGGAGCAACATGCGTCTGAGGACTCTCAATTTGGTCCTTTACCATCTCGGACGTCTTCCTTTCGCCAGCGACCTTCGTCTTATCTTTCCCAATTTCATACGTATCCCTTCCGCCAGCGATCCTCGTCTGGTCCTCATTGTCTGCTTTCCATGACGACAGCTTCAGGGTAGTTAGGTAACATTCCCTAGCCGCTTGCTGATCTCCATACAAGGAGCCAATTTGGCCACCATCACATTCAAACTTCATAAGCATCAAGTGAGTTACTATTACAGCTATAACATGATTCAGAGTTGGCCGTCCAAGTATGACATTATAGGCTGTCAAATCTCAAACGACCAAGAACTTGATAAACAAAGCCCGTGAGGCATCCTTCTCTCCAACTTGGATGGGCAAGGTAACTGTTCCCATAGGATGAATGATTCCTCCCCCAAACCCTATGATGGGATGGTGGACGGGGATCAAGTTCTTTTCATCAAACTTCAATCTAGAGCACTAATGATGTTTGTCGAGCTTCCGATGTCAATCAGAATTCTTCTTACTCTTAAGTTTGCTATCTTCATTTCTACAACCAAAGGGTCACCATGGGGAGTCCTCAGCTTCCCCCGATCCTGCTCACTAACCACCACCTTTGGGAAGGGCTCGGCCTTTGTCTAATCAGTTAGTAAGACTTGGCCGAGCTCCCTGAGATAGTTTTTGTGCCCTCTATTGGTTGGTCCTCCAGCGGCAAACCCTCCGGAGATAACAAGGACGACATCCTCGTCAATGCTTTCACTCTCCTTCTTCTTGCTCTGACGATCATCTCTCTTCTGAAACTTCTTTCCACCTTGGGGTAAGTATGAGTTCATCTTTCCTTTTCGAGCTAGATCCTCCAAAGCCCTCTTAAGATGTTTACATTCATTGGTCTCATGGCCAGAATCTTTATGAAAATGGCAGTACTTACTCTTGTCCCTATTCTGGTAAGGGGTCTTCATTTCAGCCGGAGCCTTTAGCTCGTATTGGTCCTTTATCTCCATAAAGATGGAGTATTGGTCCTTACTCAATTCAATAGGATTGGCTGAAGATTCAGATTATTTCCTCTTGTTTGTCCTGGACGAAGTAGTTGTGGAGGTTATAGCCCAAGTCTCAGCCTTTTTAGGGTTGCTCTTCTTTGGTTGAGCTACCTCTTCAGGCTTCTTAGACTCGGGGTGCTTTGCCTCAACACATACTTCAGTGGCGTGTATAAACGCTTCGGCTTCTTTTAAGGTTTCAGCAAGAGTGGTGATTTTCTTCTTCACAAGGTCAAACTTAAAACTTCCTGGCCTCAACCCCCTGATGAAGGCGTCAAAGGCCACACCAACATTGAGATCTTGATTAAACATTAACCACAAGGGAAACCAACATATAAAAACTAAACCAACAATGAAAGAATATATTTTATCTTTTAATAATAAAAGTAATCATAGAATAATTAATTCCATTAACATTAGTCCTTTATCATCCAAGTCCTTGAATGAAATCAATAATAACCAATGTTATTAAGACATACCTTTAATTCCACTTACTCCATCACAAATCCACGATTGTGAAAGAATAACAAATAATAAAGTATGGAATATAATACTATGATTAATTCCAAAAATCCACCTTAAATTTACCACATGTAAAAATATTAAACATGCATTATAATATACAATCAAATCCAATAACCACGCAACTTTACCAATCATAGGTAATAAATAAACTTGATTAATAAATAGTCAAACCATTCACATGCTTATATCAATAATCAATATACAAACATATAATACATAATGATCACATGTTCCTATACATCAATTACATAAACACGATATAAACTATCTCACCTAAGAACTATCAAAGTTCCCTAAGCATGATAGTAAGTTCCAAAAAGAATCCTAGTACCTGATACTATGTCCAAAACTCTTAGACATTCATATACCTTGTACAAATTAAACTATCCCTTGTGCCACCTTGGTGCACACAAAGTAACCCAAGATTAGGAGTATTCTTCTCCTACAAGTAATGATAATAACAATTAATCACTACCATAATAAAATTACAGCATTTATAGTAATATTCAGAAGCTCCCAAAAACCTTTAAAATACATCCCTTACACATTAAATTTTCAACCTTTAAAACTATAAACATAGTAGTAAAATTTTTATTGCCCTTGGTGTTTTGATGATGACAACATAATAAAAATGATCTAATGGTTTCATTAAGTATGTTTTAGCTATGAAGTTCCAGAGTTGGACACTAGTGGAAAAAATCTCAAATGACACAAATAAACTGATCCGGTGCTCACAAAATCGGATCAGTAAGTTCAACATTTTTTGGACCCTGATTTTTGGGCAATAAACTGATTCGGTTTGGAGGAGAACTGGATCAGTTTTTATTAACCGGCCCAACGTTCCCCCCACTTCCTCGGTTCCTCCTAATCTCTTTATATCAGATGAAACCCTAAAGTTCTCCTCTCTCCCTCCCTCTCATTAACCAACCCTAAAGTCCTCCCCTCTCTTTCTCTCTCATTAACCCTCCCCTCTCTCTCACACTTTATCCCCCTCCCTCCCCCAACTCAGCCACGACCCACGAACAACACGCCACCCTCCCAACTCAGACACGAACGACACACCACCCTCCCAACTCAGCAACTCAACCGCCCTTTTACCAACTCTCCCACACACTCCTTCATCGCTCGTCAAACCACACACCACGAACCGCACCAACACCGAGAATCGAAGATGAACCGCACTAACCACGATTTTTCAGATCTGAATCGAAGACGAACCGCACCAACACTTCAACCATGTATTCTCTCTCCTTTCATCATCGCAATCACCCACCACCACCATTAGTCTTCTCTCTCCTTTCGTCGTCGCAATCAGCCACCACCACTATCAGTCTTCGTCGCTCTCATCTCACCTCCGTCGCTTTCGGGTTTGGTAATACTGATAAATTCGTCTGTCTCATCGCCTCCGTCGTAATCAGCCACCACTGCCGTAAGTCTTCGTCTCTCTCTTGGCCGAAGTCACCCTCTTCAAACGCAATGTAATCTTCTTTATTTTCGTATATCTTTTCGTTTTCTTTTAATTTCTTTTTGTAATTTCGTTTTGTTTATTTTTGGTTGATTGTCCTTTTTTATGTTATTTCTGTAGTTTGTAATAAATTTTCTTTATATTGTAATTTCATTTTGTAATTTCATGTAATAGTGGTTTTATGTTGTTATTTCTTCTATATTTGTTTATCTGAATGTCTATTTATTAGTTGATTTTTTTGGTTGATCCTGTCATATAATGACTTTACGGTGTAATTTACTCCATTTATTTTTTCGTTGTTTTATGCTGTAATTCAGATAATGAATTTTTTTATTTTCGTCATTTTGATACAAAGCACAGTAAGTTTTGAACAAAAATAAGAAAGTATTTTATACAAAACACACTACTGTGCTTTGTATAAAGTGCAATTTTTTACCCCACAATTCACCTAACTGATCCAGTCATTGTACAGATTGGATCAGTTAAGTTTACTTAACTGATCAGGTTCTGTGCCATGACCGGATTAGTTAATTCCTAACTGATCCGCTTTTGAACCGGATCAGTTAACTTTGCCTAAAAGTTGTGCGTCCACCTAATCCGGACCAAAACCGGATACGTAAGCCCGATTTTGACCAGATCGGATGGGCTTGTTTCCACTAGTGGGAAAAGATCAAGGGAAGTTGAGTTCATGTGTAACAGCCCGCTCTTTCGAGCTGCTAATAAAACACACTCAACAATTATAAACTAGAATTAACTCTTAATTAAATAAAATCACAGCGGAAAAATATACTTAATTACACCAATAACTTAACTAGATTTCCAAAATATACAGGGAAATATCAGGAGATCTATTTCCTAATAAACTATCAAGATACAAACTCAATCCATGTTCAACTATAACATCATGATTTCGCTCCAATTTTGATTCCGAACTCTTACCACCAGACCTGCAAATTAACAGAAGAATACAAACAAACAAAATTCCTAAATGAGTGGAAAACTCGTAACCTTTACTTCAGCTCGTTAAAAATAGCTTTCATTTATCAAATCATTTACTTTCATTACAACGCTTGCTTGACTCATTCTCTTAAACAAATCAGTGGCTAGTACATGATTTGAACTAAAATGCCGCCTCCAAGGTTTGTTATGGAGCAAAGCAATACTACCCCAAGGTTCGTTATGAGGTGTAGCCGACCATATCATGTCAAAAGAGTAACCGTACTCCACCCATACTGTAGATACAAAATTGTGTCTTCCCATTGAGTACCCAATGATGAAACTCACCGTCGTCCTATTTGGTCCGGTTCAATGGAAGAGCAATCGAACAAGTTAAGCCCAAAAGCATTTCGAAAATATAAAGTCTATTTATTGGTTTAAAACAAGCCAGACCCAATTTTAAAGCCCAATTAATTATTCCGGATAATTAATTGTATTTTTAATATTTAAATATTAATTATTCTTAATAATTAATTTTTACATGATATTTTGAAAATCAGATTTTATTCATAAAGATAGATGATTTCGGACTTCAAAGTATAGATTTTATCAAAGGATAAAAAAGAAATCTAAAAGCAATTAAAAAAAAACGGGCCAAAAAGCAAATGCGCATGACTCACATGATTATTATTGCTAATCAAAGACTTAAAGAACTGTTCTAACATT